>BJCM01271958.1:17948-46085 GCA_018326385.1 Flaveria bidentis | reverse complement strand
TGTGATGGCCGGAGGTAGATCTTCGAAAGCTTCAAGGGGTGGAGGTCACGGTGCTGAACCGCGACCCAAGAGAGGGAGACCCAGAGTTGAGAAGGTGGTTCATGAAGAACCAAAGACCCCTCATCCGGAGGGTGGCGACGAGAGCGCCAATCTGAGAGCCTCAGTAAAGGAGGCTGTGGTGGAAGAAGTCCATCAGGTCTTGCAGACGATCCTACCGTCTGTGGTGACCAAAGTGATTAAGGCAGTAAGAGAAGGGGAAAGAAAGGAGAGAAACAGGTCCTCGGAAGGACGGGAACAACCAGAGCCGGAAACGGTCCTCTCGGATGACGAAGAAGAGGAGGAAGAAGAAGAGCCTGTGCAGGGGGCGACACGAGGCTGTAACCATGGGGTGTTTATGAGATGCAAGCCCTCTACTTTCGACGGTAATGGCAATGCTGCCGCTGCTCACCGATGGGTGAGAGAGATGGAGGCCGTTCTCGACATCAGCGAGTGCCGGGAAGATCAGAAGGTGAAGTTTTCCACTCATTCATTTGTGGATCGACACTATGCTAGTGGGACAACATTGTCCAAGCAGAGGGTAATCGGGCAATCGGGAGAATGAGATGGCCTGAACTGAAGAAGATGGTGATTGAGGAGTTCTGTCCTCACAAGGAAATGGATAAGATAGAGAGGGAGTTTCTGCAGCTGGAGGCGGGAACCATGACACACCAGCAGTACACAACAAAGTTCAATGAGATGGCACAATTGGTGCCAGATCAGGTGACGCCACTATCTCAGAAGATCAAGAGGTACATTCAGGGCTTACCGGTGGATGTTCGCAGGCATATGATTGCCGCCCGACCAAGCACGTTTAGGTCAGCGGTTGATTTGGCAGGGAGACTGTATGATGAGCGGGAGGTGGTGGTGACTGAAGCAAATAAGAAGGGTGGTGGTGATCGGAACTGGAATGGGAGGAGGTTTGGTCGGGGTGATGCCTCAACAGGTAATAAAAATGCACGGGTGGATGACCGCCGCGTGGCCACACTGGGAGCAGGATCGAGGAGGTGTGGCAAGTGTGGGAAGGAGCATGCGGGAGAATGTAGGCTGGGTTTGAACGTGTGCTTCAAGTGTGGGAAGACAGGGCATATGGCAAAGGATTGCCTGGCAGGAAAATGTTTTAACTGTGGGGAAAGCGGTCATATGAGCAGAGACTGTAAGAAGTCGAGGGATGAGGGTTTTGGGGTGAAGAAGATGGGAAGTGAAGGACCAAGGGCGAGCGCCAGGGCATTCACTATGACATAGGAGGAAGCTAGGATGGACCCTGATGTTATGTCCGGTACGTTTCTAGTGAACCAAACTTTAGCTTCTGTGTTATTTGATTCGGGTGCCAATAAAAGTTTTATTTCTGTTGCTTTCTATGCTAAGCTGCCTGTTAGTAGTAGATGTGTTGATGCGCCTTTTGATGTAGAAACTGCCATAGGTAAGTCTACCAAGATTTCTGAGATGATAGAGAGCTGTGATGTGGAACTTGAGGGTCATAAGTTTCCTGTTAGACCATTTGTGATGACCTTAGGTGGTTTCGATTTGGTTCTTGGGATGGATTGGTTGGCGAACTTTGAGGCGAACATTGTGTGTCGCAAGAAGATGATTCGGTTGACAGCGTGTGATGGGAGTTTGGTGACGGTTTATGGTGATCGGGTTACGACAATTCCGAAAGTGATTTCAATGGCGGTGGCGGGAAAGTGTATGAGGCGTGGATGTAGTGCCTACTTGGCCTATGTAAAGGATGTGGATATGCCAACACCACAGCTGTCTGATGTGCCGGTTGTGGGTGACTTTCCAGATGTGTTTCCAGAAGAATTACCTGGATTGCCACCTGATAGAGAGATTGAGTTATTAATCTAATACCGGGTACCCAACCTGTTGCCAAGGCACCGTATCGGTTGGCTCCGACTGAGATGAAGGAGTTGATAGAGCAGTTGCAAGAGTTGCTTGATAAGGGGTTCGTTAGACCGAGTATCTCTACTTGGGGTGCTTCGGTCCTGTTTGTAAAGAAGAAAGACGGTAGTCTGAGGATGTGTATCGTGAGCTGAACAAGTTGACGGTGAAGAATCGATACCCCTTACCAAGAATAGATGATTTGTTCGATCAGCTTCAAGGTGCCAGTTGGTTCTCAAGAATAGATCTTAGATCGGGCTACCATCAGCTGAAGGTGAAAGAGCAGGATGTTCCTAAAACAACTTTTCACACGCGTTATGGTCACTACGAGTTTCTTGTCATGTCTTTTGGTGTGACCAATGCGTAAACTGCTTTTATGGGTCTGATGAACCATGTGTATCAACCTATGTTGGATAAATCAGTGATTGTGTTTATTGATGATATCTTGATTTATTCAAAGAGCAAGATTGAGCATCCCGACCATTCGGGAAGTTTTGGAGACGTTGAGAAAGGAGAAGTTGTACGCCAAGTTCTCCAAGTGCGTATTTTGGTTACGTGAAGTTCAGTTCTTGGGTCATGTGGTGAATCCTGACGGGATTATGGTGGGCCCGGAAAAGGTGGAGGCGGTGATGCAATGGAAGTCTCCTAAGACACCATCCGAGATTCGTAGTTTCTGGGGTTTGGCGGGCTACTATAGAAGGTTTATCCAAGACTTCTCTAAGATCGCTTCTCCACTAACTAAGTTGACTCGGAACGATGTGAAGTTTGTATAGGGTCAAGCCCAAGAGAAGGCGTTCGAAGAATTGAAGGCGAGATTGACTCAAGCTCCTGTTCTGTCGTTACCCGGTGGAAGTGAAAATCTAGTGGTTTATTTTGATGCTTCCTACTCGGGGTTGGGGTGTGTGTTAATGCAGAAAGGGAAGGTTATAGCCTATGCATCCCGACATTTGAAGGTTCATGAGGTCAACTACCCTACTCATGACTTGGAGCTAGCAGTCATGGTCTTTGCGCTAAAGATTAGGAGGCACTATCTGTATGGAACGAAGTGCATCATATTCACTGACCACAAGAGCTTGAAGTACTTCTTTGAGCCAAAGGACCGGAACATGAGACAGAGACGATGGTTGGAGCTCATAAAGGATTATGACTGCGAGATCCATTACCATCCGGGCAAAGCCAATGTGGTGGCGGATGGCCTTAGTCGGAAAGAGAGACCCGAACCAATTCGGGTGAAAGCGTACCAGTTAACCATGACCTCTAATATGATGAAGCAAGTTAAAGAGTTTCAAGATGAGGCATTGAAGGAAGATCATCTTAACTCGGAAAGAATGAGAGGTCTGGTTGCGGAATTAGGTGAAAACACACTTGGTGTTAGGACCTGATTTGGACGGATGTGGATTCCCCGTTTTGGGAATCTACGCATGAAGATTATGGATGAAGCTCACAAGACTCGATACTCCATCCATCCTGGTGCCACAAAGATGTATCAAGACATGAAGAAAGATTATTGGTGGCCAGTATGAAACGTGACGTGGTGGAGTATGTGAGTAAATGCCTTACTTGTCTACAGGTGAAGGCCGAGCATCAAAAGCCGTATTGAAAGATTCAACCTTTGGATATACCATAATGGAAGTGGGAGCACATCACCATGGATTTCATTACGAAGTTGCCGCGTACCCCGAAAGGGTATGATGCTATATGGGTGATTGTTGACCGTTTGACAAAGAGTGCTCACTTCCTACCGATCCGCGAGACATATTCATCTGAGAGGTTGGCGGATCTATTCATCAAGGAGATTGTAACTCGCATTGGTGTGTTGGTGTCTATTGTGTCTGATCGTGACACCAAGTTTACATCAAAATTCTGGAAGAAATTCCACGATGCTATGGGGACGAGATTGCATATTAGCACGGCTTATCATCCTCAGACAGATGGTTAGTCAGAAAGGACCATTCAGACGTTGGAGTATATGCTTCGTGCTTGTGTTATCGATTTTGGAGGAAGTTGGGATGACCACTTACCGTTAGTTGAGTTCTCATATAACAACAGTTATCACGCCAGTATTGGTATGCCTCCTTATGAGATGTTATACGGTAGGAGATGCAGAACACCCGTCTGTTGGGGTGATATTGGTCAGAAAGAGTTAGGGAGCGTCGAGGTGATCGAGGATACGACTGAAAAGCTTGAAAGGATCAAGGCCTTCATGAAGGCAACCAAAGATAGACAGAAGTCGTACGCTGATAAACGACGCAGAATGATTGAGTTCCAGGTGGATGACCGAGTTATGTTGAAGGTCTTACCTTGGAAGGGTATCATCCGATTCCGAAAGTGGGGCAAGTTGAGCCCGAGGTACATAGGCCCTTTCCGAATCATTACTCGAGTAGGAGAGGTGACCTATAGACTGGAGTTACCAGATGAGTTAAGTGGAATTCACCCGACATTCCACGTATCTCATCTAAGGAAGTGCTTGGCAAATAAAGATATGATTGTTCCACTGGAGGATATCAAAGTAGACGAACGGCTAAATTATGTGGAGCAATAGTGGCAATCATCGATCGAAAAAAGAAGAGGCTGAAAAATAAAGTGGTTCCTCATGTGCGTGTACAGTGGAAGCACAGAAAAGGATCCAAGTCTACGTGGGAGACTGAAGAAGAAATGAGACAGCACTACCCACGTTTGTTCGAGGAATAACAAGTTTCGGGGACGAAACCTATTTAAGGGGGTGGACTTGTAACGCCCGGTTATTTAAAAGACAAGGAAAGAAACAATAAAGCGAAATAAAAGAAGGAAAATAAATAAAACCCAAGTCTAGGGGTAAAAAGTGTCCAAAAGGACAAAATGTTTGAAAAGTTGGTGATAAAGGTGGCATGGCCACCCATCACCCTTTCTAGGGATATTTTAGAGAGAGAAGGGAAGAGAGCAGAGAACTCTCAGTTTTGAAGGAATAACAAGAAAGAATTCGATTTCAAGATAAGAATTTATGTTTTTACGGTGTTCTTAACTGGTTTCGTCCTCGGGTTTATGCTTATGTGTGTTTGCATGTGTTCGGGTATGTTTTTAGTGGGTTTGTAGGCGATGAATTCAATTTGAAAATTAGTTTGGAAGAAGCCCTACTCAACTGCAAAGGTGAGTTTTAGAACCCCTCTTTTACATGTTTTAACTGATTTTGGGGCTGGAAATGCATGAATGTATGTTTTTATAAAACTAGGTTTCGGACCCGTATGTTTGATTATGTGTATGTTGGTGTTATGATGTGATGTGTGACTATGTTCATGCTTGATAATGTATGATAGTGTCTCTATGGCTTAGAAGGTAAGAACTGGGCTCTTAACATGTTAGTCAGTGATTGGGAATGAAAATCTGATGATTAGGGCTCATATGTTTAAGATTAGAATCTGCCTAAGTATGCAGAAGCAAATGCGGATAAGTAATGGGAAGAAATGCGGATGAACAGTTAATGCGGATGAGTATTAACTGCTAAGAAAGTCAATGCGGATGAGCATTAACTAAGTATGGGAAATGCGGATGAAAGTCAATGCGGATGAGCATTGACTAAGTATGGGAAATGCGGATGAAAGTCAATGCGGATGAGCATTGACTAAGTATGGAAAATGCGGATGGAAATGCGGATGAGCATTGACTAAGTATGGGAAATGCGGATGAAAGTCAATGCGGATGAGCATTGACTAAGTATGGGAAATGCGGATGAGCAAGTCTAAGTATGGGAAATGCGGATGAGAAATGCGGATGAACTATAGCAAGTGCAGATGAACTACAGCGAATGCGGATGAACTATAACAAATGCGGATGAAATATAGCAAATGCGGATGCACTATAGCAAATGCGGGTGAATAAAAAGGCAAATGCGGATGAACACTTAGAATATTTTTCTGACTTTCTGGGGAAAAGATGAAATGTAGGCCTTGACTTGGGAGGTTCCCGGGGCTGTCTAAGTTGACTTTTGAGATCATAGATGACGTGATGGGCATGATGTATGATGATTGTATGACTATGCATGATGTGTGTTATGTATGTATGATGCCCATGGTGTTGACTATTATGTTGATGTTCCTTATTATTATGTATGATTATTTTCCCTTGGCTTGACGTTGAATGTTAATGAATGAAATGAAAGTATTATGTAACATAAAGTGGAAGATAATGAAAAGAGGAACGAAATAAAGAATGCATGCATTAATGAATAAACGAATATAAGAAAGTTTTGCAAGCAAATGTATGGAGGTTCACACTCAATGCGGAGTGTTAGCTCAACCGTTTTGCGGGTTAGCTACCCCATGAGGATGCACATTGGGGCTTAATCCGTGTGATTAAGCAAATGTATGGAGGTTCACACTCAATGAGGGGTTGTCAGCTCAACTGTGTGCGGGTTATATACCCCATGAGGATGCACACAGGGGTTCAGTCTTTGTGATTGACCAAACATATGGGGTCCTTGTCGCTTAATCCTAGATGAATTGTTTGGTGCTCTAGAGGGTGGTTAAGCACATGACAGGACCTAAATGAAAACAAGAAGATAATAAAAGTACGAAATGAACGATGTTATCTATGTGTACGTATGATGTATGATCGCATGAAAGTAAAGAGCGGTTTAAATGAAAGAAAAGTATGTTTTATTATAAAACTAGAACTCACTCAGCAACGCTAACTTTTTATGCATTTTTCAGTTAGCAGGTGAGCATTGCTGAGGATGGCACGGGGCAGCTACTTGGCATTTTTGGATGGCATCCATTTGATAGAAATATGACGTTTTTGTGATGTAATGCAAACAATGGTATTTTGTAACCAGTCAACAATATATTATTTTGCAAAAGTGATTATAATGAAATGGGTGTGTTAATGTTCCACTGCGATGTTTTATGAAGTATAAATGTAAATATATGTTTCATATGCGATGATTGGCCAGCTGTAAGCGTCCCGGGAACGGGGCCTTACATCTAGTGACTATAATATGTTATATTTAAAAAACTTGAAACAAAAATCGCATGACCACAAGGTAAATTAAAGAGTTCTTATTGTTTACAACTACATGTTCTGCTCCACAAATCAATCAAACTTCTTTTGTCTCCGTCTGCGATCTCAAATGTGTGATTATTGATTCCGAACACCGTCCATATTACACTTTTTGAAAATCTTCTTGTTCTTTTATTTTCTGCATATTTTGTAAGATTATGTAACAAATCACCAAGATAATATTTATTTATTTTTGGTTGCTTAGCTACTTCTAAATGTACGTTAAAATTCTAATAAAATAGCAAATTAATAAACTATTTATGTACAAACAAATAAATTATTAATGTACAAATTAATAAACTATTTATGTACATATTTGCTTAGCTACTTATTCGCTTTTAGATTATATTTTAATGAACTAATAAGTTATCTCTCCTTAGAAGACAAATTCCTTCAAAGAGGTTTTAGCCTAGGGGAGATAAAATGCCTCTCAGATTCAAGTCCTAAAATATATAAAATATATAATGTATAGATAAAATTTAATAGTTGTATAAGTTAGTCGTAAAAAAGCAATTTCTTTAGTTTCTAAATGCTCTAAATGCTTTATTATTATATTAGTGAGAAACCAACGCGTTGCAACGGAGTCGACTGTTTACATTGTTGTATTCTTTTTCAGTTAGCTATTAATTGTTTCGTTTCTTATTAAGTTATGAACCACTTAAAAGGATTTGTATACTTACTTAATTAATTCCATTTTGAAATAAATAATTCTGATGATTTATAAATTGGATAAAATAAAAGTAAATGATACTTTACTAAAGTTCATGAGATTGACTGTAAATTGAGGGTTAAGTGTAAGAGTTATATAAAGGACAAAATGAGTATGTAGTAAATTTGGTGAAAAAAAGAAGAAAATGGTCGTGATTGTTTCAAAAAATCCCTAAAAGTTTAAGTGTAAAATTATAGGAAAAAACAAAGTACGTTTTCTATAATTTAAAAAAAAATACTTAACACAACATCGGAATGTTGGATATATGCCACTCTTGCCCTTTGAATCAAATTTGATAGTGGCATAAACAATTTACAAGTCTATGGTGTTTGTGAGTTCAACTTAACAAAAGGCATCACCACTCTCGTGAAATTACCACCATTGGTTGCTTTAAACTTGCTATCAATCTTTTCACATATTTATGTTAACTATCTTTTTAAAAACAACTCGATCTATCAAGTAATATGCTTATGATAATTGAGTCTCCCGCTTTCACAAGACACATTATTACATTAATGGCCTCGTACATATTCTCTATAACATGACATAATATGATCTCTCGTAATGTCACAAATATCCAAGAAGTCAAGAACCAGACCAATCTGTCCATTTGCTCTTCAAAGTATTTCTCATCTTGGGCTGAACATAACCTCATGCATGCATACATACAATCTTAATAACTTCAATAAACCATCATAAATGACTTATATAGATGGCTTACATGATGATAACATTGGTATCCATGTTTCAAGGCCCCTGAGCTCTTTTTTGATACTAACGTGAACCGATGTGTTGTTGTAGGGAAACTAATTGATCGAACTCGATAGGTAGCGTTGGTTGATATCCAAGAACCGGCCATAGCCAAAGAATTTGGTTAGAAGTGAACTTAATATGAAAATACCAAATCTACATTTCACCATCAACATCTGCTAGTAGAATTTGGTTAGAAGTGAACTTAGTAGATACAAATTTCTGGTCTTATAGTACACCGTGATCCATTTGAACTCAATTGGTGTTATAATCCACCATGACACGTTTGAACTCAAGTATCCAGCTAAATAAGTGTGCACAGGGGTTGAACAGAAACAAAGTAGCATTTTAGTAAATTAGTTAAAGGTTACTTACCATTTTCAAGAAGTGTAGTTTAATGAAATAAGTGTATTGTTTGTGTAAGAACATAGAAACATCGTATTAACACATTTATTCTTTTTATTAAGGGTGTGTAAGAAACAACCGAACAACAACCATAATAACCAAAACAACTGAACCGAAAAAACCGAAACCAATAAGAAATCAACGATTTGGTTTGATGATTTTTTAAAAACTGATTGGTTTTGCTTGTAATAGAAACCAAAAAAACCGAACTACAACCATAAAACCGAACTTGTAAATTTCGAAGTATATTCATACACTCATAAACATGACTAGCTTATAAATTACTTATTTATTTATGCTATCTAAAATAGATAGATGTTTAGGATTCGAAAATAATTTTTAAATTTTTTTGTTTTGGTAAATTGAATTATTTTTATTGAACCTTTTGTTATTATATTTTATTAATTGTAATTAATTTTAATATTAAGTAATTATAGAATATATAGATTATGTTTAAAGATCAATAAAATGATGTAAGTTCAAGGTTTTAACTTAAATTTAAAATCTTGAAGCTCAAAAACAGAACAAAAAAACCGAAACCAAACCAAAACCGAAGTGAAAACCGAAAACCAAAAACCTGGAAAAACCGAAACCGAGTGGTTTTAAAAACCTAGAAACCGAAATATCGGTTTTTGGTTTTGATTTTAGCTTAAAACCGAACCAAACCGACTATGTTCACCCCTACTTTTTACAATGAGTTGACAGGCAAGTTAAGAAAGTGAATCTATTATCACCTAATTATAAAACTAAACTTGTGGGTTAAGAGACTAATACTATACTTTTGTGTCCATTATGAGGGTTAAAATTCTGTTGTGTTTTCCATTTAATGAAAAGGACAAAATCAAAGCAACTATGAAAAATAATACATATTTTGACAACATATAGTTTGTATAAGAACATGAGTAGAAACAGTTCTCAGCAATTTCATTCCAAGTACAACATACATAGCCACTTTAAATATTCTAAAAATTGAAGCTCTAAAATTATAACCCTTCAATAACACATGTTTGTTCTCTACCTTAAACTTTAAATTTATTATTTACATCAGATATACACAAAACCAATCCTATCCTCAAGTTTAAAGCAGAAATACAAAAGACATGTTAATTCATCTAAGATGTCCCTCGTTATGTGATGTGTAGGTTTAATCAATCCAACTACAGTGTGTAAACAAATTGGATTAAAGTAATTGCCTACTAATTCCACGTCTTTAATTTTTAACATTAAAAACTTATATAACTTCATAAAAATATATTCTTACATCAATCTTAATTGTTAAGTTGGTTAGTTATCAGTATGGAATATGTGTATTTAGGAACATGCAATAAAAGTACACACAAATATTCAAACAAGTAAAACATAATACAATTATTATAACAATACTTGTATTAAAACTTTATATTGTAATTTGAACTTGTTGTTTAGAAGTCAATTCTAGAAAATAAGTTATTATTATGCCTTCAAATGTATTGTATCTTGAAAGAAGCACACAATTCCATTACAAGCCAGAATATACTCACCCAACATATGATTTAAACATTAGTTGATGTTGATAACTGATTCAAGATCACTAATATTTAAATGGCAACAAACAATGACATAGATGGTAACACATTTATACATGAATGTAGAACATAGAAAAATTAAACAACAAACAATTAATTAAATCCAGAAACAAAAAAATGTTTAACAAAAGCCGAGTTGATTTAATAGAGACCATGTAACTAATATACAATTGTTGAACATGTGACTAAAACTGTAACACCCGGTTATTTATTTTGAAGCTGACGAAAGAAGAAAAAAAGAAATAAAGTCCAAAGTCGAGGGATCATACTCGCCAACGAGGGAAAGTTGGGTGAGTGGGGGTATTTAAAGGGAGAGGGCAGCCCACACCCTCTCCCCACACTCACAAAATCAGCCAAAAGAGAGAAAAGAAGGAGAAAAGGGAGAAAAGGGGGTTTCGAGCTTGGTTCGAGTGGATTCGAGCGTGAAAATCGAAGTGTAGCGGGTCTAATCGAAGCTCTTCTCGTTGTGGTCGTTTGTGTGAGTTCTAGGACCCCTCTTTTACACGTTTTTGAATGATTTTGGTGCTGGAACACATCTAAAAATTGTTTTTGAAGTATGTGTGTGTTTGACGCGTTTGTGTATGTGGGTGTATGTGTATGCTTCGTTTGGGTCTTGCTTTTGAGCTTGTGTGTGCTTGAATGGTGTTGTGGTATGTTTTCCTAAGGTTTAGGATGGTTGATTTGGACTTAGAATGGGTTTGGAAGAGCTTGGGGGTCGAAAATGGCAGATTGGGTTCGGGAGTGAGCTGTATTCTGCACAGTTAGGGCTATGCGACCGAATGGCATGCCAGCCATGCGACTGAAGTCCACACGCATGCCAGTCGTGCGATTGAGGTTCAATCGCATGTGAGACGTACGACTGAGGCCCATACGCCTGCCAGTCGTGCGACTGAGGGGTCAGTCACATGGGGAGTGATGCGACTGAGGCCCATACGCCTAGTTCCATCCGCATTAGGTCCATTCGCACAAGTATTTATCCGCATTGGTTCATTCCCATAGGTTTTCAATCGCATATTGTCCATTCGCATGGTGTTGAGTCGCATGAGAGGTTATGCGACTGAAAGGTGCCCATACGCCCAAGTAGGGCTGGTGTACCCGAGGAAAACGTAGTTTATTTACTGACTTTCGGGGGAAAGTGGATATGTAAGTTTTGACGTGAAAGGTTCCCGTGAGTTCATATAAGTTGACTTTTGAGGTCATAGACGCTATGTTAGGCATGTTGATGATGGTGTATGATGTTGCATGTTTATGCATGATGTATGCTATGTATGTATGATGATGCCCTGAATGATGATGTTATTGACTGCGTATGTTATGTTCCTTATTATGATGTATGTTTATCTTTCCCGTGGCTTTACGTTGAATGTTAATGAATGAAATGAAAGTATTATGTAACGTAAAGTGGAAGATAAAGAAAAGTGGAACATGATGAATGCATGCATTAATGAATGATGAAAGTAAAGAAAGTCTTGCAAGCCTTGTATGTAGGGACACGCCATTGAAAGGTGTTAGCCCAACGGTGTGTGGGTTCGCTACCCCGGGAGGATGCACATCAGGGTCTTTCTTTGTGATTGACCATTTATATAGAACCATTGCTGCATACCCTAGGTGCTATGACCAGAGGTGAGGAGCACCGTTATAGAAGGTCTATGATAGGCCTAGGTCCAGTATCGAAACAGAAGGGTATTGCACATGGCAATGGTACACCTAAACTCTACCTTAGGTACTGTGGCCAGAGGTGCGGAGCACCGTTATAGAAGGTCTATGATAGGCTTAGGCCCAGTACCAGGAACAGAAGGGTAAAGTTTATGGTTTGATGGAAAGAAAAGATGTAATGATGAAAGAATGTAAAAGTTAATGACGCACGATGAACGAACAGAAGTTAACGAATGAATGACGAAGATAATAATGTTATTATCTATGTGTACGTATGTTGTATGATCGCATGAAAGTAAAGAACGGTTTTAACGAAAGAAAAGTATGTTTTATTTTAAAACTAGAACTCACTCAGCAACGCTGACTTTTTATGTGTTTCCAGTTGGCAGGTAATGTTGTTGGGGATGGTACCGTGCGGCTACTCTGCTCTTTTGGATGGCATTCTTTTGATTAATGTTTTTGCATTGTAATGCAAACAAACAATGTTTTGAATGAATGTTGTATTAACTTGCAAAAACATTTGTAATAATATGAAAAGTTATTTTTATGTTTCCGCTGCAATGTTTTATGAATGATTAAATAAAGTTATTTTTATGTTTCCGCTGCAATGTTTTATGAATGATTAAATGTACAGTACATCTTTTATGTGCAATGATTTACCAGCTGTAAGCATCTCGTGATTGGGGCCTTACAAAAACACGCATTTGGATGTTAGAAAGCTTTTGTAGGTGATTAGTCTACGGTTCATATGAGTCAAAATGAGCTTGGTGTGGCAGAATCAGAGGATGGCAAGTGCTTAAATATAACATTTGTTCGATCCAACATGATTTGATCCTTTTGGTTAGATGATATAATAGATTGAGCTGTAATACTGCTATTGTTCTCTAATAAATTGTTCTTGCCAGTTTTAATAGACTTTGTGGAGCAGCTTTTGGGAGTGTAGGTGGAGTTGAATAGGACACCATAATGCCAAAATGTAAGAATATATCATGTTCAGCATATATCATTTTATTAAATGATTTAAATTCACATGTTTAGTGTTAAAAATTGGTTATTTTGCGAGTATGATCACGGGTGCAGCACCTTCAACTGTTTATTACAATCTTAACTTAAGACATCATAGGCTTTACTACTAAGGCATGTATAGAAACTTATTGGATAGTTGTGGTGGTGTGTTTGGAGATTCATACATCAAGCACTTGGTGGCTATTTTGTGTTAAAAATCATTTACTTTGCGAGTATGATCATGGTGCGGCAGCTGCAACTATTTATTGTAATTTTAAGTCAAGACATCCACACTTGATATGTCGATTATTGAATATGATTTGGCATTGCTTATACAACCTATGTTGATGATTAGAATAAGTATTGGAGTTGCATTTAATGTGAGTTTTGTTAATTAGATGGGTTCTGGGATCAAAAGTTTCTTCATTGGAAACCAGTCCTTGAATATTCAATCAAACTTAGTTGTTGCTGGTGCCATTAAATTAAGAATAGCGCTTGGTGAAATGTTTATCTGAATGTGATTGTGATAAATTATACTACTAGAAAATTGTACTCATTAAGTTCAATTGTAAACTGATAATGGTTGAGTTTCAAGCACACCTTATAAACATACAGGTTTGAAAATTTATATTACTTATGCTTTATGTTTATTAGTAATTGAATAGTCTAATTTTGAGTCTTGTTTAGACAGAAAGACGATATCCACCTACAAAAACTGAGAATACATACAAAACAAAGCCACCACCTGTACTTAAATTCAATTCAAGATCCTTGAAAGCAACTTCACTTGTACATTTGATGCAAGAGTAGTATTTTAACCACAAAGTACTATAACCACTTTTTTCTCACTATAGGCATTTATTTTTTATTTTGCAAGGTATCAATATGATTACGAAAAAAAATCTTTCAGAATAGAGTTTCATTAATTAGCATGGCAATTGAAGATAATGTTGGTTCACTAATCACAAGAACACATGCTACTAATTAAAGGATAATATTAGCCTTTGACAAACTGACAAGCTTTTGTCATATGAAGGAGCAAGTGTCCAAAGTAAATTTGTTGGGAACTTATCGGCTCTACTGATGGGTTATGTATTCAAACATAGTGGATAACTGTGGAGATTCATACATCAAGCCATGGGTTGCTAAAGAACAGAAATGTGGACACGTGTTCATCTCCTCAGCTTACGCTATACATCAACATCTAAGAGACAGTTTCAACATGTCGATGTGTGTGTCCCTGGTTGACAATGGCAAACTTTGCACAATCACATACATGACAGGAGGAAGAGGAAGCGCACCGTATGTGATAAAGTCGACACAATCAGAAATGGGTCATCATCATTTGCATTCCCGTCCACAAATATAGATGAAAGGATTGGAAACGGGTACGTTCATTGAGTTCAGTACCCTTTCAAGTTGAATTTGTGCCTTCAATAATGTGATGCTAAGCAGCACTTGAATAATGCGATTGCACTAGCTGCATTCTATTCAATCGGATGATTTCTGTGGTTGGAAAAGGGTAAAAGAGGGATGTTCAAGCTTGAAATTAATGTGATAACCAATAATATTAATTATAAGTGATCACCAAAGTTGATTATCATTTATCCACGTTCATATATTATGAATTGTTCACCAAGTATGATAACTTACATGTACATGCAGGTCCACACTCAGATTATATAAAACTCATGTATGGATATTTTGGCTACCAACATTTCACATTCGAATAATCTAATAATTTCACATGGCAAATAGTATTATTATCCATAGCGTAACAACAATTCTAAGCCTTTAGTTCATTTGAAAATAAACAAACCAATTGTTAAATTCAATTATTACACACTTTTTCTGTTTCTATTTTAAATTAAAATGACGATATACAGAAGAAATTTACAAAACATATCTCACCGCAACATACGATGAGAAAACCCTAGTTATTTAATAACTTTTAGTCAGCTATTCTTGCTTTCCTCCAAATGAATACCATTTGATAAGAAAAATCTTATGGATATCTTGATTTTGAGAATTGATAAATGAATCACTTTCAACTTCCCCACTTGGAGGCAATGCTTTCATATCTCATGTTTGTACAAAAATACCCCTGGCACGGGTCAGGTTGATGAGGAACATGACATGTTAGGTCAGAACGAGTTCTACCCGAACGCGTATGGGTCAATACGAGCCCTTCTTGAAAATGAACAATTTGGCAAAACGATACAGGAACAGATAAACCAGTAATGTTAATGCCAGAATACGAGATACAATGTCTCGTTCCAAGTATTAACCTTGCATTTTGTTTATCCTTTAGTTCACCATCCTGCACTAAGCCAAGTGCGGCCAAAAAGATTTGACCCGTATGTTTTCACGTTTTTAAAACAAAAAATGATATAAGACGATAAAATGAAAAACCGAAGATGCAGAAACTCACTTGATGCATACTGAGAATGACGTCTGCTGCGAAGAATTCTCCATTGATGGATATCTTAACAAAATGTCAACCACATGCTGCAAAACATTACAAACTAATTCAGACAACCAACATCAAAATAGAGAAAGATAATTCCATCATAAATGCCATTTGCACCACAAAACATTACAACTTTTGTTGCAATTATCAAAGTAATACCATATAATCAGCAACTCGATAACACACTAACACGCATTAGATAGTAACAGCAGAAACCATATGATACAGAATCTTAATTGGCACTATCCCTACACCATTCACTTTACTAATAAAATAAAATAAAGCGACTAGATAAATAACAGCTTGTCATAATCCAATAACAAGATATGACCAACCTATTTTCATATTTATATCACAAGGGTAAGTGCATAAGACCTGACACAAGAAATATATATATTCCTATCACATGTAGCCATCAACAAAGAAACATAGAAATTCACGTGGTCTTTGAAATTGGCTTTAGAATCTAAGCACAAGTAAATCTATAGCAGCAAAGAAAAGTAAGATCATCAGAACCCAACACCCCCTTCATGTCAACATACCAATGGGCACTTCAACACCACCCAGATCTTCAAAGAAAAACAAACAATGCCTCTGATTAGTTTTGTTTCTTTATTCACGATGATAAACTTAGGTTATTTTTAATTAAACGGATTGAATCAAGCTTAACTGGTAAAGTTCCCAAAACAAAACGAAGAAAAAATAAATTCCAAACAGAAAGCCTAACCAAGAAATCAACTAGCATAATTTGAAGAGCAACATAACAAGCAAGGACTATGACAAATGGAATTAATTACCCTAACAAATAAATCAAAAGAGAAACCTCATTAGAAGATGGTTGAGAAAAGACTCGATGAACAATGCTGTAGTGAGGAAATCTGCAATTTGCGATGGGATGAACATGACCTTGGATGTTTAATCTGAGAAGCAGACTTCAATGTTGTAGTCACTGACTGGTTAGGTTTTTTATATCGCCCATTTTAGCCCATTCTGACCTGCTCAATAATTATTTTTGGCCTTTTATCAACCCACCATGTGATAAATACCCAAATTGAAATGCAAGGTTTGTTTTACCTGTCTTAGGTGAGATATCAGCAATCTTACTGGAAAATTTGACACCATTGTTTACATCCATAAACATTTTAAGCCTAGCATAAAATGAGAGAATGGATGGCTAATGAATCAATGACCTGTGTAAAAGAGAAGAGAAAATACATTTTGTAAAGTTGCAATCTCAGCAAAAGCAGCAATCAGAGCCGGTAAGTCACCCATATTCATCTGCATAGATAGTTGCATTGTTGTCAAAAGTGGAAGGAATGTGTGTAGAAGTACCCTTTTTGGGTCATGAGTGGGGTAAACTCACATTACAAAAAATGAGAGCAAAGATTTCATCAAGTGAATGAATAATGGATTCATTCAAAAATCGAGTAATTATATTTAACAAGCCTGATTGGTTTGTTGAACCGTGTCAACTTAACAAAACCTTTGACACTTGGAGTTGGAACTATAATTTTTTCCTACATAATAAACACTATATTAAATACTTCGATATGACATTGAATATTAACATAAGTTAAAGCTAAAGAATTAGTCCCGGGGTATGAGAATTACCCGATAGAGTCTTTTGCCCATATCTTTGACAAAATTAGACAGCTGAGATCTTTTCCAATCTACAATTTCAGATCTCTCATGACCCCAAGATTCTTTGTCTCATTGGATTTGATAACTTTCTTCCTTTTTTAAGCATCAAATCACGTACCATCTTAGCTTCATGTAATTTGTTTTCTTTAAGCAACATGTGAAGCAACCAACTACCATTATATCGACTTGGTAAATAATTATGGGAAATCATATCTTCACAAATATTCAATGCTTCGTTGACTAGAGAAGAAGCACAAAGACTAATAAGCATGTATTCGTAAGCAATTTTGCTAGGAACAAATCCTCTTTTACACATTGCATGTGAAAGAGATAAGGCATCAAGCAACCTCTTGTTCTTACAAAACCCCTTTATCAAAATATTATATAAAATTCTATCAGGAAAGCATCCATCAGCATTCATCCTGTTAAACAACCCAACAGCAGCATCAATTTCACCTACTTGAATATGTCCATTGATTAAAATTGTAAATGTTACCTGATTGGGAATTACACCTTGTTTTTCCATCACATCTAGTTGATCATATGCTTCCTCAAACTTTCCCATCCGACAAAGACCAGATAATATACCGTTATACAAATATAAATTAGGCATATAGAAACTATCTTTAATTCCTCTAATTAGTTTCATTGCTAATAACTTCAAATCTTCATGAGTTGTTACGGAAAATTTTGGATCATTCTCCATTATAGATGAGTTTTGATGAAGGAGATGATACAGATGTTCCCTTTCTTTTAGAGATTTATTATGGGTATCATGCCTTATACCATTGTAATATTGAAGATTCCTGCAAAAGCCACTAATCAATGTGATATAGGTGATATGATCACACTCTATATGACTTCTTTCCATCAAAGAAATTAATCTAAATGCAAATTCAAGTTCCCCTTTTCTTAAAAAGTGATCAATAAGGGACGTATATAGCACTTTATTTGGCACAAAACCATCTCTTAGCATACTTTGAAGATACATCACACCCTTCATCATCATATTTTTCTTAACAAATCCACTAATCAGTGCGGAGTAACCATGTGAATTAGGTTGTATCCCATGCTTTATCATTTGATTAAATAATCTATCGGCTTCAATTGCCTGCCCATATTTGGAGTACACATTTATCATTCTGAAATACAAAGTGTCATCAGGATCTACACCACTTTCAAGCAACTTTTTGAACATACCATGTGCATCAAAAACTCTTCTCTCTCTGCTTAAACAATCAATAATGCAATCATATATAGCAACACTAGGCTTCATTCTCCTATCATCCATTAAACGAAGAACATTAAAAGCAGATGCCAGATCATTCTGTTTACAATGTTCATTAACCATTACCAAATAAGTTGTGGAGTTTGGAACCATACCCATACCCTCCATGAGTTCAATCAGGGCACCAGAATGCCCAACAAAACCTTCTTGACTAAAACACTTGATCAATGAGTTATAAGCTGAGATCAATGGCTGAAATCCAAGATTGATCATGAAAACCACAGAACGCAAAGCATCATCACTTTCCCCTCTCAGGCATAATCCAATAATGTATATACTATAAGCCATGTTAGCCAAACGAGGACTAAGTTCTGCTATTCTACCTAAAAGATGGTCAATTTGACGTTGAATGCTCTCAGTAGATCCAAAAGAAACAGATGAATATAGAGGGTCAATGCCACAACCATATTTAGCAATTGCATTCAAAAAATTGAGAGTAAGATGAAGTTCATGCCCTTTTGGGCACTCTTTCATTAGTTTAAAAAACATGACTTGATCAGGAATCACTCTAGAATCAAGCATCTTTCGGTATACCTCGTCAACCTCCACCCGGTTTTCTTTATAAAGTGAGGTGATGATGGGTGTATAACAATGCACATTGGGTTTCAGGTCTCTCCCACACATGCTACTCAGCAGCGCCAAAGCAGAATCAACTTTATTTTCTCTACAAAATTTGTTGATCATAACTTGGTAAGTTAGCACATCAGGTTCAAGTCCCGATTCAATCATGTGCCCGAGTAAAACCCATATTTTATCAAAATATCCAGAATTAACAAGCCCTTGCATCAATGTATTGTAAGTATAAGCATCTGGCTGACAACCTATCTTGAGCATTTTGTAAAACAATCTCATCCCCATTTTTACTTTCCTATTCTTACAGTAACCGTTAATAAGACTAGTGTACATAACCTTATCGACATAAAAACCATAGGATTCCATTTCTGTACTCAACAACTCAGCTTCTTCAACCCTCTCCATCTTACAAAAACCAAATACAAGTGACTTCCACAAATGACATACGGGCGGCACACCTCTCTCAATCATTATATCAAACACTTGGAGGGCTTCATCAACATACCCTCTAGTAGACAACCCAAAAACCAGCATATTATAACACGAAACAGCAAGTAAAATCCCAGCATCATTGATCCTAACACAGTAATCATATGCGTCAAAGAATCTACTTTGCTCAAACACCTCCCCAAGAAGCTCGGAAAACGCTCTTACTTTACAAGATGACTTCAACCCCATAAGCTTCTGAACATGATCATTCTCCTCTTTACATTTCCCCAATTTGCAATAGCAAATCATCATAGAACCCAACAATGAAGCATCTGGCTTAATCCCTCGTTTCAATATCCTATCATTATACAAATCTTCAGCTATCTTGATTTCACCAGCATTCACAAGTCTACTAATCAGGGCAGAATAAAGGGACAATTCGCATTCAAGACCTCGTGAGACAGCAAAATCGATGACGGAAACTTCATCAGTGATGGTGGGAGAGTGTAAGATAAGGCGTCTAATAACCCTTTGGGCAGCTGATAAAAGCCCTCGATTAAGTAGGTTTTGAGCAAGAGAAAAGCACAGGGATTTATGGTCTTGTCCACAAGGGGTGATTGTTGAAAACGAAGGTGAGGTTGGGGCGTCTGAGGAGAGGACTAAGGGGCTCGTAGCGAATGATTTAGTGACTGAACTGAAGAGGGAGATGAATATTTGAGGTTTATGATGGATACGATTACGATTAATCATGCTTCCATCTGGTAGAAATGTGTGGTTCTGCAATTGAACTAATAGAAATTGATTGAATAGCGGTGATGAAATTGTGAATGTGAAGGATGAAGTGAAGTAAAAAAGGATGATTTGAAGAAGATGAAAGAGATATGGAAGAAGAAGAAGAAGAAGAAGAAGAAGCTGACGGCGAATGTACCGGAAAAGGGGAAACACCGGCGCCGATCAGCTGTAAAACCCTAGAAATACATACAATTGAAGTGGATGGCGGGTAATATACTTGTGCTTGTTTGTAACAAGTAACTTTTTTATTTTTGGAGGAGTAAAAAAATTAAAAATATTCTTTTAAAAAAATTAAAAAATTAATTTTTTTTGATTTTTTAATATTTGGAGGGTATTTTTGTCTTTTTACCCTTCTAGAAAATCAAAAAGTTACTTATTTATTTTTGTCAAACATGACTTTACTAGGGTGTTCAAGAAATCTCAAAATAGAATGGACTTGGATTAGTTTTTAAATATTGGTCAAAACCAAATTATGTTTTGAATTTGTTTGGTGCTTTTAAGTAAGAACTTAACAAGTAAGTTAACACCACGCTTTGCGGTATTTTTCTCCGTAAATTATATTACGCAACTGATCAGTCTGGCATTGCACCATGTCCGTTATGAAACATATGTCACTCAAAATAATTTATAAGTAAATAATTATTGAATTAACATGGGACATGTTGAAATTTTGATTGTTCGTATTGACATTTTTGTAAAACCTTTGAGCACTACAATTGTATTTTTAAATAACTTAGTTTATAAAGGTAAAAATATGAAAATAAATTCAATTAAATCTATTAAAAGTTTAATTAATAATATTTATGACTGCCAATAAAAGGCCTATATCAATTGGTTTAGGATGAGAAACTTCATGACTTTCCGAAGTGTAGATATATAAGTTTGAGTTTCACTTGGTACAAAATGCTCCATGTAAACCATCGGTTTTTATCACAATGGACATTTGGAATATCGGTTTATGATTCATATATTTAATATATTATTTGTTAACTCATGTAATACACGGAATACTAATGTAGTATTTTGTAAAAAATAAATAATTAATTTGAACAATACTAATTAAAAGTTCAAAAACAATTAATATTATTCAAAAATTAATATTGAGACTTCAAAAAGAAAAATTGAGTTAGCTTTTAAAAATCTCATATTTTTTCACACACTCACTCTCTTTCTAAAAACACCCTCTCTATTTCTCTTTTTAAAAACACACTATTTCTTTTTCTTAATCACTCTCTTTTTTCTCTTTTTTTATAAAAGAGGCCTTTCTAGATTTACCACCACCACTCCACCACCGCTGACCACCAACACCACCACTGACCGTCGTCGTTCTCTTCATCTTCTTTTCTTCTAAGATGACTACGTATCACCGGTCACATATCGCTGCTCACCAACAATTTCTTCTATTTCCTCTCGTTTTTCATTTTAGAGAGAGAAATTTAGGGTTTCTCTATAGAATGATGAGAGAGGAAGAGCTTGGCGACCAACTCCTCGTGGTTGGTTCTCTGTGCTCTAACGGGGACGAAAGGTGAGGATCAGTGTTCTTGTGGCACTCGTCGGTCGTCGGACGAAGTGGGATGGCAAGTTTTTGGTGGTGGGGTTACCGGCTGGAGGGGGGGGGGATTGGGGTTGTTAACGGCGGTGGTGGGTTGCCGGAAGGTGATGATCGGTCGTGGGTTTGAGATTTTCAATTAGTATATATGTTGTATACATACAAAAAAGCACATGGTACAACAACTATATGCAAAATAGAGACTTAAAGCATATTGCACAACACCAAGATGCAAAAACAACTTCGTAATTAGTATTATATAAATTGAATAATCTAAAAAGTGGTTACTTAGATATATTGCATACTAGTTTAAAAACTCGTTTATTACACGAATTTATAATATAAAAAACTATAAAATTGAAATTTATAAATTATAATTACATTACGGGTTACAGAAAAATAAAAAGTTATATATATAATTTATAAATTTTTGAATATTTCTTTGTATAAAATAACATGTTGTTAACTGTTTAAAATTAAAATTAGGCTAAAATTGGGTTGTCTAATAATCACACTAACCCATAACATATAAATATATCAATTAATGTTTTTTTTTCTTAACTTTTTTAAAACAAAATTACAAAAATGGTCCCTATAATTAAATCAGATTGCAAGTTTAGTGCCTACATTTGAAAATTACAAATTTTATTCAAACATTTGGGAGTTTCTTGTAAGTTTAGTACCAACCGTTAGAATTCGTTAGTTTTTAAAAATCCGGTGATTAAAAATGCAATCAAACCACATGGACCAATTTACATTTTTCCCTAAATATAAAAAAATAAAAAAATGAAATCTAAGAAAAACACAAACTTTATACAATGAATGCAAAATCACATTTTTCACTTTAACACCATAAAACACTCTCACAGCTTAAATGAAAATAAAACCATAAAAATGATGATTAATATGTCATGTCAGAATCCTTAATGCACAAACATATATTTTGTATTTTTCTTCTATATCTTTTGCATTTAGTATACATGTCTAAAGAGCCCGTTTACGTTCTTGCATTCGTTGTTCATGTTATAAACAAAAGAACATTTTGGGATAAAAAAGAGTTAATCTCGGTTTTCGTCTTTGTGTTTTGCAAATTGTCTTCATTTGAGTACCAATTTTTATTTTATCATCATTATTAACTTGAGTTTTGCAAATCGTTTTATTTCCATCCTTATAACTAAAAATGTTAAGATTTTCTGTTAAATGAGTGTAAAAAAACACTAAAATACCCCTAAGGGCTATAAAAGAATATCACCACCTTACTTTTCACTTTCTCTCACACTCTCCCTCTTTCTTATTTTTCCACAACACACATCGTCGTCGGAGCCCTTCATCACCACTGTCTCTGGCGTCACCCATTCACTCGCAACTAGACTCCCTCACTAGCGAAAACCTCCGAACAATCTGCTCAGACTCATTTGTTGAAGTGTACAGCGGCTTCGACCCCACCGCCGAGAGCCTCCACCTCGGCAACCTTATCGGCATCATCGTCTGCATCGGCTTCGACCCCACCAAAAGTTATAAATCTATAGATAAACACTAAAATGAATTATTAATATATTTTTTCTTTAAATAATAGAGTTACCTAAAATAATAGATTATTGTAGGTGGAATTTTTTTTAAAAAGGAATAGGAGAATATCATATGACATCCCTAGTTACTTTTTTTATTATATCCTATATAGACTATAAATGTGAGGAAGATTGTGGCAGGTTAACCAATGGTGATTGTTAACGTCAAATATATATTAGAAGTATGCTAACTAAGGACAATCATACACATCATTGGCAGTCACCTTCAAGATTATGGTTATGCCATATTTGTTGTCACTAATTTTTGATAGTTAGAGGATAATAGTGCCTACTAAATATAATATGAGAAAATGGAATTCGATGCAATTATTGCCTTACTCTTTTACTAGCTATTCTTCCTCTCCAATACACATACTTATTTTTATAAGATGGTGGTCACAAGGAGACTATTTAGATCTATCACTGTGGTAAAGCTAATGATGATATGTTTTTTACACATCAATCCAATCAAAGTGCTTAAAGATCCATATCATGAGAGCATTGACCTAAAGATACAATAATAGCAAGAACTTGTTTCTCTGATTGTGCCATTTGTGGGACATACAAGCAACTCTCCAGATTTTATCTTTGAGCATGATGACTAACAATGTTAAAATTACATTTGGCAGCGATAACAACTCGAACACTCTATAATTAAGCAATCTAGAGTTCTTTATGTTTCCCATTCTGACACTTCTCTTTTGATCCCAACTTTATCCATAACCTATACTACACTTACTATAGTCATTCCATCCCATATTACCAACAACTTCCTCTATTATCATTTTATTTTTTTATTACATAGTATCAAGCAATTACACCTAAAATCCTAAGGGTTGAGCTTCAAAAGCTACTAATGATTTATAAACAACATGAAAAAGGAAACTCACTTGGTAAGATTAAGAACATGTCTTATGTTTAGAGATGAGACATATGTTACTACTCATTAGACAATAAGAATGACTGGGAGGTAGGAATTACCTCGAGTAGGGATGATTTGAGAGAGAATGAAACATAAGGGTGTACAACAATATTTATCATCAAAGAGGAAAATGGTCGAACGACTTAAGCAAGCGATATCATCGTACAACTTTGATATCACAGTCCAAGTTCAGAAGCAAAATAACTTTGGGGGAATTTCCATCCAAATTGAATATAACAACCAATGTAGGAAACTATGATAAATAATATATTGATAATCACTACAACTTGTCAATAAAGGCTTATTGGTAACATTGAACCATAATAATTACAATAATTTATCAAACATAGTTGCAAGACCATATAATTAAATGGTTCATGAAAATTAGATCGCCATATTATGTCCGCATGGTATTAATATATTAAGCATTCATTTATTATAAAATAATAAAGATTGTAAATGAATGGTAGAGATGAGATTTAAGGTATATTAGTTTTTTTAATATGTGTATTTGTCTGTGATAGATCATTTAGTTTGACCATAAAGCTTGAAAGTCTTATTTTTCTCGTTTATTTTGAATTCTAAACAACCTACCACCATCACCACCAGTCCACATATATACACCAATCCACCTCCACACCACCAACATCATCGGTGGAACTCCACCAATTTATTTTCCATCGACCTCCTCAGCCACCACCGCCGTTGCCACCACACCACAGTCGTTGCCACAACTCCTCATTTCCATCGTCACTGTACTCGAGATGTACAAAAACCATTTTCATATCACCACTGGCCATCTCCACATCACCATCACCACTAATCAACCTCTACTAACACACCTTTCTTCGACCACCACTATTTCCCCCACACCACCATCATAACACGTCCTTTAATAAATGATATGTTTTTGTAGATATCAATCCAATCAAAGTGCTTAAAGATCCATATCATGGGAGCATTGACCTAAAGATATAACAATAGCAAGAACTTGTTTCTTTGATTGTTTCATTTGTGGGACGGGCAAGAAACTCTTCAGATATTATCTTTGAGCATGATGGCTAAAAATGTTAAAGTTACATTTATTAGCGATAACACTTGAGTCCTTATATAATTAAGAAATTTTGGGTTATTTTTGTTTCTTATGTTTCAAACACTTTTCCTTTAATCCTAACTTTATCCATAACATATACTACATTTACTCTAGTTATTACATCCCATATTACTAACAACTTCCTCCATTATCATTTCTATTTCCTTTATTATAGTCTCAAGCAATTACACCTGAAATCCTAAGGGTTGAGCATTACTAACGATGAATGAACAATATGAAGTGAAACTCAATTGGCATGTTTGACTATCTTACATATAGAGACGCAACACATGTTACTGGTCACTAGACAATAGGAATGCTCGGGAGGTGGAAATATCTCGAGCAGGGATGATCTGAGATAGAATGAAATATAAGGGTGTACAACAATATCTATCATTGGAGATGAAGGGTCGAACGGCTTAAACAAGCGATATCATCTGACACTCTGATATCATAGTCGAAGTCACAAGCTAAAAAAACTTTGGGGGAGTTTCCATCCAATTGAATATGACATCCAATGTAGGAAAATATGACGAATAATATATT
This sequence comes from Flaveria bidentis, assembly GCA_018326385.1. Taxonomy (NCBI): domain Eukaryota; kingdom Viridiplantae; phylum Streptophyta; class Magnoliopsida; order Asterales; family Asteraceae; genus Flaveria; species Flaveria bidentis. Next base: position 20,176 of record BJCM01271958.1, on the reverse strand, counting down.
GATAAGTAATACAACTTATCAATAAGGGCTTATTGGTAAACATTAGAACATGATAATTAAACTATAAAGAGACAAAGTCAAATAATTAACTAACATTTAACAGTAGCTAGATCTCTATGTTCTATCTTATTAGAAAATTAAAGATTAAGCATAATGAAAATTAAAAATTGAAAGTGTTAGAAGATTACACAAAAGATTATAAAACAAAAATCATGAATTAAATAAGTTATTGAAGGAGATTTCTACTAAAATAAAGTGCCTGAAAGTTAATTTGATACATTTTATCACTAAGAATGACCTTAAATTAAAACAGTAATAATAAAAGATATATGTAAAATAAAATCTTAAAACTTGTTAAAATAGAGGGGTAATCTTATATGCATCTCAGACTATACCCTAATATGTATTTTTGCACCTTCTCTTTCGTGTCATTCTTTTCTTACATTCTCTTACACACATGTTTCTCTTCAATCCGTCCTTACTTTCACTCTTAATTTTCTCTCTCATAGAGGTGCATAAATGAACGTTTTAATATAGTTAGAAATTAAGATAACATTTTTAACCTTCAGCTTCCCTACTTGTGTATACGTGGCACCATAACATGTTGAGTATGATAGCGTCGAGAAATATTTACTAAAACATCTCTATGTATGACATCCTATAATTATTATCGTGTTAAAAACTCTAAAATTACTTGTTAAGTGACACCACAATCCACAACATTCCACAAGATATTTATTTGATATCATTTGTACACCCTAAAGCGAAAGCCATTGTCGGATAACTTTAGGATGAACTTAAAATCATGATACTTGATTTTGGTTTAGTGTTTAAAGTGTTTACAAGGTAAGAGAGATTTCAAATAAAACATAACAACTACAAAATTTGCGAGCAAGGAACTATAAGCAAAAAAACATGATCGACCCATGGTACAATTATACATCAATTAAGCGTACATCTAACCCGTCACTGATGTAGTATGAGCATCATCCTTAATTATAGGAAAAAATGGGATACATTAGTATTTTCTTGAGTTACAAGAAAAAATATGACAAAAAAGAAAAATACTAAATATATCCCCTTTATCACATACTTGGTAGGTCATCTTCTATTAAAAATCATATCTTTATCAAAAGTCTCAAAAACGTGAAACATAACTTGAATAAATTTAAAATCATCTAATCAGATTACGAACTAGCTATTTATTATGCTTTATCTCACCATGGGTTCTAATTGTTGAAAAGAAAGAATATTACAAAATATACTTTGATTGAAGAATACAAGTGGGATCAGCAAGATTAGTGGTCCATCACATCATCTCCCATATTTAATTGATATTGTTTCCTTTCTTTTCAATTGACATCATACGACAGTTGTTATTTCTTAAGTTAGGGACCATTGTAAACCAGTATAAAATGAGGAGCATTCTTCTCTTTGAATTGCAATTCAATAACTTCTTCTATCATTTCAATTCTCTATCGATAATATGGTATCAGAGCAGTGTTTAAACTAACCTGCTCATCACCTACCCAACGACTTACCAAGTAAAACCTGGTCACCATGTCTGAAGACGGTAACCAGGATGATCTATCCATACAACTTGCCAACCTGCTCAAGCAGGGGATTCAATATTAACCAATAAGCCCTAAACTATTTGATAGCCTACAGATTAATCTCAAGCTGAATAGCCATAACTATGCTCTATGGACCCGTATGATTCGGGTTGCCATCGGTGGAAGATCGAAGACATTGTTAAAACACTTGTCCTCAAATCCTCCCGAAAAAACCGATGAAACCTACGAACAGTGGGAACAAGACGATCTGGTTGTGTTTTCCTGGCTTATACAGAATATTGAACCCGTCCTTGCAGGCAACCTAACTGAGTTTCCCACAGCGAAATCGTTGTGGGACGCCTTGGTGGTTACCTTACAGCAACGGCAAAGACAAGTTGCAGACATTCAATCTTCATGTCAAAACCAACGACATTAAACAAAATGACATGTCTCTGGAAGATTTTTGGATCACACTGCAAGGGATATGGGGAGAAATTGATAGAATTGACCCAAATCCAATGAGCTGCTCAAAAGACATCAAGACGTACTTAAAAATAAGGCCAGAACAAAAACTTTTCCAATTTCTTAAAGCCCTTGATCGGAAATATGAGCCCATTAAACGGGAAATCCTCCGGAATGAACCCCTCCCGACTGTAGAGGCAGCTTATGCCACCG
>BJCM01271957.1:0-11381 GCA_018326385.1 Flaveria bidentis | reverse complement strand
ATTTAATTTCATTTACATTACTTAAATTGGTTTGGGCGCGTGTTGCGTATTTCAAACAATTGCTAAATGTTTTTCTGTTTTCGCTTCCGCAATACTTAAATACAAATCAGTTTATTTCATTATTATTAAGCAACTTATATGTTTTGTAATTGTCGAGTCGTTTGGTGTAACTGATGCTTATCTGAGATCCTGGTTATGTTACACGGCTAGCGGTAAAACCCCGTTTGTGGAAATTGAGGGTGTGACAGTACATACAGTGGCGGAACAAGGAATTATTTCGTATGAGGTAACTATTTTTTATAATTAGCTTCTAACGAAACAACATAAAATTTTTTGGGTTGTTCGATTGAGTCGAGTCAGATCGGGTCGGAATAGAGGTAATTAAATTGCATTGAATTGTTAATAAAAATACAATACCAAAAGAAATTAAAAAAACATTATATTTTATAGTGTTCCGTATGTGTTTTCATCTTTTGATGCTTTCTTTTCACATCAAAACGATTCATGTTTTCTAAATTTCAAGTTTAAACAATAAGTAGAATCATTAAGTTAAACATAAAATGTTCATGATAAACAAATAACCATATAAGAGCATTTATAATAGATTCATACTCTTTATATCATCTACTTTTATTTTATTATCATTTACTTTTACAATTGAGTTTTAAAAATTTTTATACAAGTTTGAATATGATTCATACTCTCATCATTCTAACAATATTTCTAAGGTTTTGATACAAATTGTCAATATTTGTAAACAAGAAACAATAAAAACATCAATTATTTAATTTTCTTTCTTATTTTCTCCTATTCTTTTGCATAAAAGAATAAATAAAATATGTATTATCATTGAAAAAAATGTGTTGTTTTGTTATGTTATATACTATTATTAAATTCATTCGCGTTGTAAGAGGAGGAATAAACCATGACAAGTAATATTAATGACACACCACCGCCAATGACCACAAACACTAAAGAAACCAATAAAATGAAAAAAAAAACAAATGAAAATTATACAAAAAAAACATTAAACCATACACTTACACAAGTAAAAAATAAAGCAATAAGTAAACTGATGTAGAACCAACCGCATATGACATGATTGTTAAACTTAGAAAAATAAATGAAAAAAATGTTGAATCACACACGCACATTGCGTCGTGTTAACTCGTAAAATTTAAACCGAAACCTAACGAAAAATTTATAAAATTTAAAAGGTATGGAGGACCAAAGTTGAAAGTAAAAAAAATACGGATGCCAAATTATAAAAGATGTAAAAATATCGGTTTAAAATAAAAAGGTTAAAGATTAAAAAAGTGAGTACATCACATAAAACACATAATACAACTTACATGCATACAAGTAATTCGTATATACATAAATTTTTGTTTTGGGCTTATTATTGTATTAGGTTGGGTAATGAGTATGTTGGGCTTTTATGTTATTTGGTAACGGGTATGTTTGGTTTTTATGTTATTTGGTAATGCGCATTGGTTATTTATGTTTTTACAGAATGTATTGTTTTTTATAATTTATTAGATTTTTATTTATAAAATTTAAATTTTTAGGAAGTGTTAAGTTTAAATTTTTTTTATGGGTAACGTAATTTATTCTCAGGGGTAACGTAAAAACAAAATTTTCTTTTAAAATGATACCGTAAAAAAAATTTACACTACCCGTAACAAGTTGAGGGGTAGCGGAGGCTACCCCTCAAGTATGCATATGTCCGCCTTTGGTTTTTACCCATTAAAAAAACCAAAAACCGAACAGTCCAGTTTCCCGGTTCGAGACAAACCGACCTGTTCGACCACCACAAACCGAATCATAGCGATCCGGTCGCGAAAACACGGACTATGTTCGATTGATACCGTTTATGGGAAAAAATCTCATCCCTAATTAGACGTGTTTATGTAATTTGAGCAACTAACTATCACCAACGATGTCTATGGCTATGGCTATGGTCACTGCATCTTCATCGTCTTCAACTATTCTCTCATACTCCACCACCCTCCTCTCCGGCCACCGGAAACCCACCTCCGATCACCACCGCAACCACCGTTTCAGACTCTCTGTTCCTTCATCACCCACACAAATCAATCCACACAAAGCCCCTTCATTTCACCTCATATGTCAGGCCGCCCGAGACGACGGTTTTCTAGAACCTCCGACGGTCTACCAAGGCGTTTACGGCCCATGGTCCGTCGATTCCTCCGACATCCGTGAGGTATTATTATTCTGTATTCACCTTCAATTACCACAATTTGATTAATTTACATATACAAACCCTAGGTTATTCATTATACTATGTTAGAAATCATGTGCAGTACATGATTCGAATAAATTCTTAGCATTTATAAAACCATTAGTTTTTATTAATGTTTTGTATGTTACAGGTCATGTGTTATTAACCGTTGGTTAATTGTTGGTGAATTAAAAGCAAAGAATATCTAAGAAATTATAAACAAAAATAAAAAAGCCTAGAAATTATAGCATTATATTTTAAGATAAGATATGATAATATAGAAATTATAGCATTATATTTTAAGATAAGATATGATAATAGTTTACTATGTTTTAATAAAATATTAGAAGTAGAAGATTAATAATTTAAGTATTTGATTGTTTAGTTTACATATTTTAAACTTATTATCATGTAATGGGAGAGAGAGTCGATAAACACAAATTTAATATTAACCATAAGTTGTCACATGTTCTCTCTAATCTTTCATTTATTATATACTATCGACTAATCTTTCATTTATTATATACTATCGACTAATCTTTCATTTATTATATACTATCGACTATAGATGTTTAGATATATTTGATTGGTGTTGCAGGTGATTATGTACAGGTCTGGATTGGTGACAGCTGCAGCGTCGTTTGTTCTTGCTTCTTCGATTGTGTTCTTGCCTGATGATTTCGTGTTGACTGATGTATTGAAGCGAAATGTTGATGTATTGTATGCAATTGGGGCTACTGGATTAGGGTTTTCGTTGGTGTTGATTCACATTTATGTTACCGAGATTAAGAGGACTCTTCAAGCATTGTGGGTTCTTGGTGTTTGTGGATCAATTGCGGCAGAAGTTTGTTTGGCTCAACCTGCCGGTGAGAGTTTAGTGCAGTATGTTGTGGATAATCCTGCAGCTGTTTGGTTCATTGGTCCTCTGTTTGCTGCATTAACGGGGCTTGTGTTTAAAGAAGGTACTGTGTTTTTTATGAAAGTAGTTTGATGATTACATCAGACATCAATTTGGTTGAATTTGTGTTGGTGAATGTTGAATACAGGTCTTTGTTATGGCAAGTTAGAAGCTGGTGTTCTGACATTTATCATTCCTTCAGTTCTTCTTGGGCACCTGGTATGAGTTTTGGTCCCTTTAGTTAACCAAGATGATTGATGAAATCCTGTTAGGGTATCTTGACACGACCCAAAACATGATAATGACATGAAATAGTCAGGTTTTGGGTTACTGTTATATATTCCATTTATTAAACAAGTTAACATGACACAACATGTTACATGTTTAAGTTTATGAGTTTTTTAAAAAGTTCATATTTAGATTTTTAGAGGATGTTATCTGATAAGTATTAACATTTAAAGTTTAATCTTTGGTTCTTAATTTTTGCTCTAACTAGTCATTTCAAGAAGTGAAATTAATTTTCAACTCTTCACCAACTTTTGATTGCCAACAACTTTTGTCATTACTCAAAGCTACACATCCTTCAATTAGATTTCTCTAATCTCGAGCTAAATATATAATTCTAAGTTTGTTAACTGGAAATGAGAGATAAAGTTACAAAACCAACTAAAAAGACACGTATTACAAAAAGATTCACTTTAGCTGGAGTATTTCTTGTTACTAAGGTCACCAAGTATTACTCATATTCGCACATGAACATCAAACGGGTTGACATGGAATACAACATCTATTTAAGTGTGTCCAGGTTAGGTTCGATGGCTTTGACATGAATAATAAATATATGGGTGGTTTTTGGTTTACGTATTCAACCCATCAAACTGACATCATTCAAACATACAACGATTGACACCTATATAATCATGTTAGAGCACATTGAACTATCCATGTGGCTGAGAGCCCTCACAGCCCAGGCACAACAACGCAATTAGAAATAGTAAGCGGAAGTCACATATTTAGGACTTGGGAATCAAGCCAGTGATTAACAAGTATTGATTTATACCGAATAAATATGATAGTGATCTATAAGAAAAACCTTCTTGGTCATCTGTTATCTTCTAAACGATATGAAGTTGTTTCTTTTGGTCTTGACCAGAGTGGTTTAATGGACGATGGAGTAAAAGTCGGTCTGCTTGGCGTGTGGATGGCACTCTTTGTAATATTTGCAGCCAGAAAGTTCACTCAGCCTATTAAGGTAAATTTTGCATGAAATATATAGTCAAAATGAAGCATATTTGTGATTAAACTGGTATTTCTGTGCAGGATGATATTGGTGACAAATCTGTTTTTACATTCAATGCTCTGCCTGATGAAGAAAAGAGAGCTTTGATACAGAAACTAGAGCAGCAAAAGTTATCAGAATCATGAATTAGTTAATGCAAGTAGCAAGAGATTGTAAAATGTGTATGATTGTACAATACTGTATAGATATTTTTGAGGTATAAAATGCAGTAAAACTTGTTGCATTTGGTGTTGAGATTTGTGCATTTTCTTCATTGATTATGTTTTGAACCGAACCACAATCCTCATGCTCCCATTCTGTTTCTTGTGTAGTTTAACATTCATGTTACCTTCAGTTCATGTGCATGACTTGTATCGTTACTAGCTTGTGTATTTTCTAGCATGCAATGAAACCATATCATAGATTCTATTGAAAAAAATCATGAACCCTAGAACATTGACATCAATGTATGATCCCACCATGGGATTATGCATTTAGTCAACTCAAGTTGTTTCCAAGAAACCATTAACCATAAATAAAATCAAGCATTAACTTTTCAATAGTCATCAAGTAATGTTCAATAGGATTGATTTTCAGGCAATCAGGTTTAAGTGTTACAATTATAGTACTAGAGCAAAGACATTTTCATGTGAAAACATAACCACAAAAGCTAAGACCTGTGAGAAATTGGGTTTATAAGAAAGATAGATAGTTAATGACCTCTTACTATTCTGAAGAAATAACCACAAACATATCAAATGAAGTTCATACATTTGGTTTACATTTCAAAGCTACAAGGGTAATTATGGTACCAAAATAATATATAATATAACCATCATATGGTCATGAGTCATGACAATTGACAACCATGATTGTTACCAAAATAACAATGCAATGTATATGACATGGTATCAGAGGCATCCAAAACACATCACAAACTCACCAGTAAACTAAAATATGGTACAGATTTCCAAAATTGACACCATTAATCTGCAGCCAATCAGAAGTTCAATCCCATTGTGAGCCTCAAGCCATGCAAAGTCATCACTGCCACCTGCCTCCGGCTAGACCTTCTTGCTTCTGGTCCTGCCTCCTGCACCACCTACAACCTTCGAATCTTCACTTTCAGTCAATACTGGGTTTACCTTTGAGCCCTTGGTGGTTTGATTGTTAGAATCATTAACATCATCACCCATCATCACATTTGTCTCTTCATGCAGCTTCTTATTAGGGGCGTTATCAGTATAATCCGCAACTTTCCTCTTCTTGTTAGCTTTAGGTGAAGGTTTTGCAATGACTTCAATTTCATCACTCCCCTTAACATCTTCATTAGGTTTAGAACACACACCTTTTGCCTCATTCTCAGACTTCTCATCTTTGTCTTCCTCTTTAACATCTTTTTTTTCATCTTTATTCAACATTTCTTCTTCCGAAATTGCATTTTCTTCCATTGCTTTGGTCTGTCTTTGAAGTGATTCTATCACACTCATCAATTCTCTGTTCACCTGTCAAGAAGACAAATTGTGATGCTTACATAATTAATTAACCTTCTGATACGCAAACAAGATGCGGGAGAGATATATAATATAGTTGTGCAATTACTTGTGGATTCTGCAAGTACTCAGAGATGTCATTTGAGCATGATGGACACTTCATAATGTTCTTTTGTGCCCTCAACGTACGTCTACCTTCACAATTTCTCTCCTTTATAAAAGTTTGACCAGCAAAAGTATCTTGCAAACAGGACTTGCAGAAATTGTGTGCACATGGAGTAGTAAGGGGAAGATTCATCACTTTGTGGCAGATAAGACAACAGAACTCTGCAACACAAATACTTTATCAGATTAACATTTCAACAAAACATTTATGCTACTGGATTTCTAAACCAGAAAGACTTCAAAAACTTCTGAAAATTACACTCAAAATGCTAAAATATCTGACCTTTAAGAAGTCGCTCACTCACAGACATCATTTGTGTCTTACGGCGGACAAGCCTTGGTTTTGTGCCATCCCCAGTATCTCTGTGATCTACTTGTTTTCTACTTTCAGGTGGAGGAATTTTCCATAACCAACAAGCTTTTTCCTCCTGCAAAGAATTGAATAATAGGTTTCAAAAATGCAATGAACAATTTCTAAAAAGCAGATATTATAACACAAAAAAAAATATAGATAATTCTTATAAGAGATTGCATAATCATACATCATAGTCCCAAGATGGAGGTTCCTTCCTCTCTGTTACATCGGTTGCATCCTTCAGCTCCTTAATGTTAGGTAAAGGCCTTGGACGGTCTCCATTTTCATCACTGCAAAGTTATGATCAAATGTAGATGATTAAAATCTATCATGGGATTTCATATGCTACAAAATCAGAGCAATGGCAGACCTGGTCCAAGGAGCAGGATCATTATCACAACGTACAAAAAGATACCGGCATACTTTATATCCCTATTAGCATTTAAAAGCCAGCACACATTTTTTGATAAAGTTAAACCAAGTATCATGTTAAAAATATTATGATCAACAGCCAATGGTGAGATATCCTACTTGAATTCCAGGTTTCCTCCAGCATTTCTCAATCCTGTATACACCATCATATCTAACTCCTTGCTCGGGTGCATAGGCTGAACGCTTTTCCTTATGGGACCTGTCAGTTTTGTTAAAGATTTGTTATGAAACATTCAATTGTATGCCATATTGCCATGGAAGCAAATAAATAAACCTTTACTAACCAGAGAGATGAATGGCACAAACAGAACCACTTATCTTGACTAAAAATGTCATTTATACATAAGATATTCTTGTTTATTTTCAACATAAATGATAAATATCCAAAACCAGTAAACCACAGAGAAGTAAAGACAGTAAAACTAGATGGTCATTCATTTTCTGTAATTTCCAAATTACAAATAAACTGTTTGTGACCATTACACAAAAATCATGTTACAATTTGTGAAATTTCATATCTAAAAAAATTCATAAATATAACAATGGTTATGGTATTATGAATTGATGATCCTCATTGAATAATAATACCCTATATATAGGGTGAATGTACAACTATATCCCCACATACTAAGGAGATAAACTAGAGATAGATGATAACTATCATGCATGAAGATAGATACAAACCATATCTAATAATATAAACTATATCAAATAATATAATAGTCTAATACGCCCCCACAGTTGGAGCGGTAGGCAGACGAACGCTCAAACTGGATCAGAATTGCTCGAACAATTGGTGTGGCAACCCTTTTGTGAAAATGCCGGCGTACTGCAAGGATGAAGGAATATGTAGAACTCTAACATGTCCTAACCGGACCTTCTCACGAACAAAATGTATGTCTATCTCAACATGTTTGGTGCGTTGATATTGTACTGGGTTTTCGGAGAGATAGACGGCCGATACGTTATCACAATAGACGATTGTGGCCTTATGTGTTGGAACATATAACTCGGTTAGCAAGTTCCGTAGCCATGTAGTTTCGGACACCGCATTTGCAACACCGCGGTATTCCGCCTCGGCGCTTGACCGTGAGATCATTGGTTGTCTTTTAGATGACCACGATACCAAGTTGTTGCCCAAGAATACGCAGTAGCCCGACGTGGACCGTCGTGAGTCCAGGCACCCGCCCCAATCAGCATCGGAGTAGGCGGTTAACGAGAGTGCGGTGGAGGGTAGAAGTTGTAGCCCATAATCAATAGTACCCTGCAGATAGCGAAGGACACGCTTCATGAACTGAAAATGCGGCTCCCGGGGTGCATGCATAAACAAACAAATTTGTTGGACAGCGTAGGAAATATCAGGCCTTGTGAAGGTGAGATATTGTAGGGCACCGGCAAGGGTGCGATATAGAGTCCCATCCAGAAGGAGTTCACCGGCGGTTGCACTTAGCTTAGTGGATGTGTCCACATGGGTTTTACAGGGCTTGCACATTGTCATAGATGCTCGTTGAAGAATCTCACGAGCATAAGTGGCTTGTGATAGAAATAGACCATGGCTATCGCGAGTGGCTGTAATACCTAGAAAGTGATGAAGATCACCCAGATCTGTCATAGCAAATTCCCTAGAAAGGGTGGTAATAATGGTGTTTAAAAAACCGATGTCCGAGGCTGTGAGGACTATGTCGTCCACATATAATAACAGGTATGTAGTGTGCTTGCCATCACGGTAAATGAATAAAGATGAATCGCAAATGCTGCTTCGAAACCCGTGCGATGTGATGTACGTAGCAAAGCGGGTGTACCATGCTCTCAGGGCCTGTTTGAGGCCGTAGAGGGACTTGCATAGCCTACACATGTGTGTTGGTGTCTGCGAATCGACAAATCTGGAAGGCTGGTTCATGTAGACAGTCTCTTGAAGATCGTCATGTAGAAAAGCGTTCTTCACATCCAATTGATGGATGGGCCAATTCCAGGAGACGGCCAAACTAAGGACGGTCCGAATGGTGGCAGGTTTAACCACCGGACTGAACGTCTCGTGGCAATCAATACCAACAGTTTGGGATTTTCCATTTACAACCAATCGTGTCGTGTACCTGTCAAACGAGCCATCAAACTTATATTTATGATGGAATAGCCACATACAACGAATAATCGGGCTGTCCGTCGGGCGAGGGACCAGTTCCCACGTCTCATTGACCTGTAATGCTCTAAATTCGTCGTTCATGGCGAGTAACCAATTTGGGTCGGAAAGGGCGTGGGTGTAGGACTTGGGTAGAGGTGATATGGGAGGTGTGGTGGTGGTGTGAAGGTTGAGGTGGTTTAGATATACCGTCCTTGGATCGTGTGGTCATCAAGTGAGTCGATGCGACGGTTTTGGCAGGGGTGACCAGTGGGGGTGCTGTCGTGGTGGAGTTGATGTGTGTGCGGCGAGAGTATGTCTTAGTGATGCTGGGCGAGGGAGAAGGTGGACCCGAAGGGGAGGGCATGGGGGGAGGTGGTGTGGTAGTGGTGGTGTCGGACGGTGTAGGTGTTAGGGCGACTGGTGGTTGGTGTGCACAAGTGAATTGGGTTGGCAGTGGGTCATCTAGGAAAGTATAATCTGTCATAGTTGGTGATGGGTGGGTGGCAGAGGGAAAGGTGAGTTCGTCAAAGGTGACATGTCTAGAGAGGTGGACTTTGCCGGTTGCGGGGTCATAGCAACGATATCCCCGAAAATTTACAGGGTAGCCGAGGAACACACAACGCGTAGATCGTGGATGTAATTTATGTGGTTGGGTGGCGATGGTATTTGGATAACATGTGCATCCGAAGACGCGAAGGTGGTCGTAGGTCGAGTGGCGACGATAGAGGGCAAAGGCGGGGGTGGAAAAGCCTAGGCGCTTTGTAGGAAGGATATTGTGGAGATAGGTGGCAGTGTGAAAGGCCTCCACCCAAAAGGAGGGTGGTAGGTGGGCATGGGTAAGGAGGGTCTGGATGATGTTATTTAAACGTTGAATCATCCGTTCCGCCTGGCCGTTTTGTTGGGAGGTTTGGGGACAAGAGAAACGAAACACGAGGCCATGAGTGTGGGCAAAGTGTTTAAATTCATTATTATCAAATTCACCGCCGAGATCACACTGAAAAGATTTAATTTTCAGATTAAATTGGGTGTGGATAAAGGTATGGAATTTTTTAAAATTGCTAAAGGTTTCATATTTATATTTTAAAGGATAAATCCACATGTAATGGGTGTAGTTGTCTATGAGGACCATATAGTATTTATAACCGGATTTACTTAGGATTGGTGATATCCAAAGGTCACAATGTATAATATCAAATAGTGCAAAGGTGATAGAGGTAGATTCATAAAAGGGTAAACGTTTATGTTTCGAAAGTTGACATGAACTGCATAAAGAGGAAACCAAATGTTTATTACAAGAAATTGATAAATTTGGACTAAGTAAATCTAAAACTGGAGCACTTGGGTGACCGAGACGAGCGTGCCATTGATCTTTAGACGAAGCAATGAGGACGGTTGGTGGGGCAGGTTCGGTGAACGGGTAAAGGTCACCTGTGCTATTGTGGCGTGAAAAAAAAGCTCCAGTCTTGAGGTCCCTCACAGAAAAACCAAACAGATCAAATTCAAGAGAAGTTTGATTATCAATAGTAAACTTTCGGACGGATAATAAATTTTTAATAATAGAAGGGGAGTAGAGGATATCACGTAGTTGGTATGACCGATTGTGGGTTGGGTGAGTGGTGTGTCCGGACCCATAAGTTGGTAAACTCGAACCATTGCCAACGAAAATAGAAGTTATAAGAGAATGAGATATGGGACTAGTAAACTTATCGGGATCGGGAGTGAGATGGGAAGATGCTCATGTGTCCATGTACCAAGATTGGTCCGAGACGTTTAAGTGGACTTGCTGCATCGGTGGAGCAGTGGGTTGAATGGTATGGGGTGTTGGGCCTGTATTAGTGGTGGAGTTGGCCCACTATGTGGGCTGATTGGATATGGGAACGGACGGATAAGGGGAGGGTGGTGGGTTCCAAGAATTGGTTTGCCAGGGTGGGTTATTCCAAGGTTGGTGGCTGTAGGTGTGTTGTGGCGGTCCACAACCGCGACCTCGTTGATTGCAGCCGCGGACCCGACCAGCATAGCCCCTGCCCCGGGTGGGGTGTTGTTGTCTGTTGCTTTGATAACCTTGGTTTCGATTGCCTTGGTATCCCGTCGGTTGAGGAGCAGAGGGGGAACGTTCAAGGTTTGGAGCAGCAAGTACCATGTGTTGTGAGGTAGCACCATGAGTGAGCCGAGCATTCTAACAATGTTGTTCGAGTTGTAGCATGCTTCTTGCGATGTCCCAAGTGGGCGCGCTTTGGTGATAAAGGTGCCGACCCCGTCAAATTCGAACGGAAGTCCACGAACCAATTGGAGGACTAGGCACGGTTCGGAGACCGGGTGATCGACATCGCCGAGTTGGTCAGCCAAATCCTTTAAGCGTTGACAATATGCTTCTAAGGAGGAACATGCACCGAGT
>BJCM01271956.1:1895-23269 GCA_018326385.1 Flaveria bidentis | reverse complement strand
CGTTTAGCCTCTTGGAAAGCTAAACATTTATCGATAGGGGGTCGTTTAATTCTTATTAAATCGGTTCTTGAAAGCCTTCCCGTGTATTATTTCTCCTTGTATAAGGCCCCTAAAGCCGTGATTGAGTCTATTGAGATGTGTATGAGGCGATTCCTTTGGGCAGGTTCTTGTGTGGAGAAGAAAATCTCTTGGGTTGCTTGGGATATTGTCACGTTACCAAAAAACAAGGTGGATTGGGTATTTCTAAGTTACAAGAAGTGAACGAGGCTTTATTGTTAAAATGGACTTGGAGATTCAAAACCGAAGATAATTGCTTGTGGAAGAAGGTTATTATGGGGTGTCATGGTTTGATAAGACCTTGGGCTATGTTACCTTGTAATGCGACGTCGAGTGGTTGTTGGAAATATATAGTTAAAGTGGGCGGTATCAAAATTGCTAATGGTTTGCCCCTTAATTCTTTTTTTGTTGCAAACCTTGGAGATGGTCGCTCGATTTATTTTTGGGGAGATGTTTTGTTGCATGATGCTCCGCTTCGCCTTATTTACCCTAATCTCTTTAGACTCGAAAAGGATAAATGGATTAAGGTTGCGGATCGGATGCATTGCATGGACGGCTCCAAGTCTATGACTTGGGACTGGAAATCATCGCCTTCCTCTCATGAGGAGGTTTCAGAATTGTTCCAACTTCTAAATGATGTTCATAATTTAGAGTGGCAAGGTGGAGTTGATAACTGGAAATGGAAGGACACGAAGGATGGGCAATTCAATGTTTCTTCGGCAAAAAGATTGTTGTCATATGATGCCCCGGGTTCTTGCAGGTCGATGGTTAAATGGAAGGGATGGACACCACTTAAGTGCAAAATTCTGGTCTGGAGAGCTTTGCTTAATTGGATTCCTACCGTTGTAGAGATTCTCAAACGTGGAGTCAATATTGCGGATACCGCTTGTTCGTTGTGTCATAGCGACTTAGAGACAGCATTGCACCTCTTCACAGGGTGTATTTTCTCCCACGAGGTATGGTTTCGTATCGAACTGTGGTGCCGCTTGAGTCATACTTTTATTTTTGATGTTACGGATCTTATTCGTGTGCCGGAATCGACGTCTATATCCAAGGATAATAAGCGCATCTTACGGGGTATAGTCTACACTTTCATGTGGGTTTTGTGGATTGAGCGCAATGACCGGATCTTCAACGACAAGAAGTGGAGTCCTATTCAGATTGTGCAGACTATTAAATCTACGGCATATTTTTGGTTACGAAATAGGACTAGATGGAAAGATATAGATTGGAAAACTTGGTGTATTTGCCCTTTGGGTTGATGTATCTTCGTTTGTTCTCTCGTAAGTCCTTGCTTTGAGGACTTTGCGAGTTGTGTTTATTGAAGTTTTTCTTTTAAAAAAAAAATGCGATACTATTTGCTAGAAAATTGTAATAGTTTAATAATAAACTTTTGCTATAAAGTTATATGAAATAATAAAAATATTGTATTTGCTAAAATCAAGCTGTTGAGGAAACTGGATACGAAACTTAACCTGGTGTTTGACTTAATTTCCAATTTGCATTTGATCAGGGAAGTGATAGCATTGTTTCGCAATCTATTGGAGTTTTATCCCTACATTTTGTGTAGGACTGAGTTTGAATTGTTTACGTTTAATTCTTTCACTACTCACTTCTATAGTCTAAAGGAATTAAAAACAATTAATTTCAAATTTCGTTTTGTTCGTTCTCTATCAAATATGTCATCCTCGAATACAGATTATAATATTAAATTCTAATTCTAATTATAATTCTAATTTTAGTTCTAATGATTTTTTTGAACTTGAGTTTCAATTTCATTATATATTTGAAAGAAAAAAAGGAAAGTAACAACTTAATAAATCATATAATAAAATTGATATTTGATTGAAACTTGTCAAGTTGCAAGAGGACAAGGGACTATTGGAAAAGGCACTGAAGTTATGGGTTACATGGTGAACTCGTTTTGAGTAAAATAAACACTTAGGGTCGTTTGGTTCGTATAGTGTTTTGTAAAGAAATTGGAAATGAATTAGAATTGAAATTGGAATCTTGTTAAAATTAATAACGTGTTTGTTTGGTCAATTTTGAATGAAATTGAAATGTTAATTTTCAACATTTCATTGGAATGGTAAATGAAAATAATGTGAATTCCAATAAATGTGAGAAAAAAAATTTCAATTCTAATTTCATCCGTTGACAACCAAACACAATTTTAGATGGAAAATTTTCCAATTGAAATTTTATTTCCTAAGAATTATGTAAACCAAATGGTGTCTTATGGTAGTGTTTTAATTAATGATGAATCAAGACTACTAGAATTAAAAAAGATTTTTCTTCAAGGACAAATTACAAGTAAAGCATCATAAAATTTAAACCCATTTCTTGTTTATTATTTATGCAAATATTAAGAATCCTAGTTTTTATTATATAAATAAAAAAAGTGATTATTTGACAAATTTGTGATTGCTTAGTACTAACTACAAAGAACATATTGGGCCCCTGGTGTTGTTGATGTGTATTTAACAACTCGAAGATGATGATGCCTATAATTTGGCATGACAAAACACACCTTATGGTGAGTGATGTTGAAGCAAAATTAATGTTTACTTACACCAACAATAAAATATAATATATTGTAGCCTCTTAAAAATATAATAAATAATACGTTATACTTTTTAAAAACTTGAATATATTAAAATTACAATGTTAGAAATATATTGATGTTTCAAGTTGATTCCCAAAAAAGTTTAACATCGAATTTCAGGTAATAAACATTCCAACCGGTAATATTAACCATAAACATTATGCCTAGACCATAGATATACTCACATGCCGATGAGTATTAGGTAACGTATACACGACAGCGACATCTATGAGAGTAGATATAAGAGATCGTTTTATAATTAAGTATACGACTGATAGATATAACCACATCCAATGTGCTTAAACACATAACTAAAACTAAATACCATCAATAATCATATCATATGGATGCTTGTTATTACTCAAACAAAGAAACATGAACCAACATCAGCCTATGCTTATGAGTTCGCCCTTTTTTATTTGGATCGTTAACCAAACCAAGCCAAGAGAAGCGAAGCGCGAGCCCATCAAGTTTTAGATAATTATCACTCATCAAAACCCATCCACGACTCGAGAATTCACAATCCTTTTGCCAACAGCGTCACGCAACTCAATTTCTCCAGGGAACCTCTTCTCCCGCAGCTTCGAGTAAACCTATATTTCATACAGATACGCGCTCTTAGAATCCTTAAGGTCCAAATAATCACTTATTTCATTTAACAGCAAAAGGAAACATCACCTGTTCACCATTAACGGAAACTTCAAAAGCACCAGAACTTTGAAGGAAGCCTTGAAGGAAGTTCCCCATTAGCCATGTTGAAGAAATGGTCCCAAATCTATTAGCGCGCATAGAGTAATACCATGCAGGCGGTGCAGCGAACCCTAACCTTGGGAAAATATGTTCACCCGCCATCACAACCCCGATCACCCCAAACTGAACCACGGGGACCACTTTCGCTAACAACCGTTTTGGAAGTGGGGGTGGGTAGTTAGCTAGAACAACATCCAATCCTGGGAAAGCTGATTCCAACATGTTTTTCATCGTTTCTGCGTTCCCTCTGTAAAAGATATGCATAATTTATATCTTTATGTGAACTAATTGTAAAGTGTGAATTGCAAAATCTTCTTGTAGTTTTATAATTGGAAATCATAAAACTGCATAAAACAAAGAAACTAGAGATCATCATATCAAGCTGTTTACTTACTATTTAAGTTGGTTTGGTTTATTCTTAATCCCCATCAATTCAAACAAATCGATGAAGCTAACAAATGAACAAGTTAAACGGGTTGAAAGTAGGCCAAAGTGCAATTTATGCGTAAAACATCCTATATCGCTTAATTTATAGATTTACAACACTACCGAAATATTAATGCATAGTTATATTATTTATTGAATCAAACACGTCTTACCACCTTTAAAAGAAATAACAGAAGCATTCACTCGCAATGAACAGCCTATAAGCAAGTGATGTCGTACTTAATCACAAGGGAATGCCATGAAACCCACATATTTTATTAGAATACGCAGTAAATTCATGACACAAATTAGATTATAAAACTTTATAACTATATAGAATATATAAATCTAATATAAAAATTGTCTACTCAGGATATTATTTAAATAAGAACCATCCAAATATCTAAAATGTCATCAAAATCTTCCATAAACAATTAAACAAACCATTAACAAATGTATAACTATGTAAAGCACATTAAGTAATATCATTTTCAACTTTATCAAGATCCTCAAAGCTTGCTTATTGACTAAATAAATTAGTAAGATTTTCTTCCACCAAACTCGGGGTTTATTTTCATGCAGAAAATAACCAAACCGTGAAAACTTCCATTATCCACAATAATTGTGGAAACCCTTTTAATAACCCATGCAATCAAACCATCTTTACAAAGGTCCTACCGCTGTGATTGGAAATACTTCCATAATTTAAAGCCTTTTTTTTGCAAATTCCAATCTTCATCAATGTAATTACACATCAAAACCATACTAATAATATTTTCAAAAGATTTGTATAATGTATCCATTGTAAGGAAAACCTGTTGCAAAGAATTATTGAACATGTCCTTCACAAGTCTTTGTCTTCTTATTTGCTAAAAGGATATCTCTTGTATCGTTAAGATAATAATTCCACAAACTTACAACAATGTAAAAGACAACTAAAGGGTTTACATATGAAAATGTTTGTAAATGTACACCAATATTGATTGGGAAAGTAATACGTGAAAAAAGAATTAATACTTTTAGGACGAAAATTGTGTAAAGGTGTGATCTTTATAAAAAAGATACAAGTGTATAACCATGTATTTCATCAATGCAAGAAACATCATTTGTTAACATAGAAAACAGAAGACTTCAGTGTTAAGTGGTGTGTTTAGTGATGCAACCTAAGTTCTAATTACCAAAACATGAACATTGGAAGAAATGAAAAACAACATGCCTAAGTAATTCCTTATAACAAGTTTCTTTACAACAATTACATGGCAATCATGGAATAATATCAATTATATGGTGATAACTAATAACACCAAAATATCAAAGTATTCTAA
Source organism: Flaveria bidentis (assembly GCA_018326385.1). Classification (NCBI taxonomy): domain Eukaryota; kingdom Viridiplantae; phylum Streptophyta; class Magnoliopsida; order Asterales; family Asteraceae; genus Flaveria; species Flaveria bidentis. Next base: position 18,106 of record BJCM01271956.1, on the reverse strand, counting down.
ATCACAAAGGTCAGAGTATTGAGGCAGTTTAATTTCAAGGAATATCAAATTGGTTTTTACAATCATTGTGAATACTAGATCTTATGTGTGAGTATTTCCTACATGAGAAACCAGATCCAAAATTTGGGGATTACAGTATAGGCACTTAGGGTTACAACAAAATGTATGTATCAAATAGAAAAACCATAACAAAATGACAACTATTAATACCAACAATACTCCTAATAAAAATAAGATGTTTACACATGAATCCTCATATATTTTCAAACATATTGCCCTTATGATCCACATCAACATGTATCCTTTGACTCTACAAAAGTAAAAGTGGACTTCAGTTTTGGTATGGTGGAGTATTAGGTTTTAAAATAAACATCAATCATTCAGAGAAAAAATATCCATGGCATCAAGAAGCATGCATAACAGTATTATAAGATCCACAAGATAAATACTACAAAAAAAGACAAACACTTCACTAAGTATTATCATATAAGTTAGGTTGGACCACGTTAATGAACGTGCATGACTAGTTTTAATGTTAATGACAAATATACATCTTTGATCTTTCCTCGTTGTGTTGAATGAAATTAAGGAAGAACCTTAGCCAAGGAAATTCACGACCATCTAACCTGGTTTATCATGTTTAAACACACAAAGCAACACCACATTTGTTTTCATCAGCTGAACATTTAAATTAGAAAATGAAAAGATACATATGTTATATGTATCAATTTAGACCTCAATTTTCCTTAGAAATCGACACCAAGAGTTGTTTCTCCCTTACTTGTTAATGAAATTTATTACAACATCGAGATTGGCAATTTCATGAGTCATCCTACCACCTATGATGACCTACATTACACACCCATTCTTCTTTATGACACAAATCATGAAGCTTTATTATCACTTAGTTTATATTTGACACGCGTAGTTCACCACAAAAGATCACTTTTCATTTAGACATTTAGTTGTTTTCTTCGATATATTTTATTAACATACTTAGATGTAATTGAAAAACCTTTATTATCGTCCTCTCTAATGCCAACAAAAGCTTTCCTTATACAGGTAGAAAGTCGTGACACATGACATAAACATGAGACCAAACCATCTAAAATTAAAAAAGAAACAAAAGAACTGGTTGTAAACCATTTGATATCAAGTCAAAAGGTGAAATACGCAAATTAAAATCATTTGTCCATTACCTTGCTAAACTAATGCAAATAGCCATAAAACTAAGACCAATATAATTAAAAAACCATGGTTAGTCTTTCACAGTTGACCCACCACAAAGTAAAAAAATCCTTGTGTATAATATGTGTAAACCTTGTTTTAAAAAGCACCATACAATGCATCTTATATGTGTATTAGTGGTAGCTCTGCAATCTGCCTGTTAGTACTTGACTGTTATTGTCAATTGTTCAGAGTCACTGTTTGTATCTTCTGGATCATTGTTTATGTCCATTGTGTGCTTTTGGGTGCAAATGTATAGTGATTAATTATTGATCCCGGTACATTGTTGATCATTATATGTGTTTGTTATACTAATTGCCTAATATGTGCGGCCTGATCGAGTATTGCAGCGAGTGCTTTTCGTATCTTGTATCTTCTATATATTATTATTAATTGTCTTGCAGAACATTATGTTCTTGCCCTATGGGTGAGTGGATCCTATTGTGTGCATTGGATTCGGGAGTCCCACTGGAAGCAGCCTTTCTACCCTATGGGTTAGAAGTAAGCTTTCCTACATCCGACCCTCCCCATACCCTACCAATAGCCTTGCTATGGATGGGATGTACTAGGTATGGTTATGGCCTCAAGAAGATCAAGAAAATGCATCAGGGCCTTAAAGTCAAAATTGCTCAAATGGATGAAGAAGGTTGACATGTAGAACAGATGAGATATGCAATGTTTGGTTGTACATAAGGCCAAGAACTTATTTGTTATACATAAAACAACGCCTCATGTACATGAAGCTCTTTCCTTGACCTCGCACACCAGCTTTTAAGACCTAAACATCTAAGAGCACCTCATGCTTTTTAAACCGAGACAAACATTAAGGAATGGTAACAATACATATTATCTTAAACTCTGAACAAAAAGGAACCGCAATCATTACTGATTAACTACAAACAAATTCAAGCAAAGGGCGAAAGATGTATAATTACAATCTATACTATAGAAAATATCTAAGAAGACAAACTGATAAATACTAACCAAAGACACTGGTGCATACTATGCCAAAAAGCTTAAAGATCATTGCTTTATAATTGTATACCATTTGGAAACTATAATCCCACATATAGACGCTTCAAATAACAAAGACAAAAATGTTCATCCCTATGCAGGGTTTCACAGTCAATTCACAAAAACCTAAAAACAACTAAAAGTAAACAAATCAAGCACCTTATTATTGAATCAAACCATGTTAAAAACAATAGAAATAGAATAAACACTCAAACCTGTAAGAACATGAAGCACAGAAGTCAATCCGAACCGTATTACCCGACCCGATTCCTCCAACGGATTTCTGTGAAATTTCAACAAAGAACAATCGAAATTAAGCAAACCCAGATGGGGATTTTGATAAATGATTTAGAACGATAAGAAGATGAAGGAAAAGGGTTTTGATTTATCGAACCTGGGCGGGGAAATCGAGGGGTTGGTGGATCGCCGGAGTTTGAAGGTGTTGGGGCGGCGGAATATGGTGGCGATGGGCGGCGGGTTTGGGCGGTGCCGGAGCAAAGAGGTTGAAGACATCGGAGCAGAAGAGGAAGAGGGGCAAACCTACGAGAAGAAGCTGAGCTTTGTCCATTGCCATCTTCAAACTCCAAAGATGAACTCAATATCTGAGTTTCATGATGATCTTTAGGTTATGTATAAGTATTTTAAAATAGAATTTTGAGTACATTATTGAATTTTTGTGTACTTTGATGGTTCGATATTTTTATCTAATAGTTTAAAAACATTAAAAAAAATTAAACAAAAAATTAAAAAAAGTTACCTTGGTTTCAAATCTATCATAATCGGCTCTGCCTTTGTCACGTCATTCATTCTTGTTATCATATATGTCCCTATGAGATGCATTTTAGTCATTTGTCTTAACATTCTTACACATTACCATCAAACCCTTTCACTTTCTAAAATAGATGAACATGTTTTCTAAACTTCATTTGCATGTTATGTTTATGTACACAATATTTATGAAATGATTTCAACCATAATTATGAAATGTTCATTTATGCATGTTTATCTTATTATAAAACCAGCATGTAACTGTATTAACTTTATTAAGCAAGAGTTAAGCGATCATAACAAACTATACATATATCGATCGAGGATACACGCATTAGTGGTTGACTTAGTGTTATGCTACAATGCGGTTGAAATCATTTCAACATATATGAATTGGATAAAATTCAATGTATACTAGCTACCGGTATAGGCCATGTCAATTAACTGGATAGCTATAAAAACATGTTTTAATAAATATTGATATGAAACATGTTATTTTTAATTTTATAAAAAATGTCATTTAACATTGTTCACTGCTTACATTTTATTTTAAAACTATTTTCAGAAAAATGATATGCATATGGTAATTTCAGAGAATGCTCACAAGAACATATGAAGATAAGACTGCTAGACTTTATGGCTCAACCTTTTTGCTTATTCAAAGACTAATGTTTTGTTCATTTTAATGTAAACTAATTTCTAGGGATTTGATAAATATATGAATATTTTAAGTTCGACCTCAGTTGTTGAAACACCTCCCTAAGTGAGTATTTTGATTATTTTATCAATCAAATAAAGTAATTGTCTCAATTAAGGAATAAAACATTTGAGACAAATGAACATAAAAAATCAACTGATTAAATTAATTTGTTTTAAAAAGCATTCTAAAATACTTATGTTGTTGTTTTCAAATTAAATAAAACCTATGCCCCTCAATCCGGTTCACACGCCTGGGGTGTGCCCGATCCTGGATGTCACAATTATATTCCTTCAAATGTTATCACCTTTTATTATAAAAGAAAGAATTCAGTTTTTTAACTTCATTTCCTCTTTATCCCTTCCCTTCACTCCATGAAACTCTTTTTCGTTTTGCTTTTATCTAGTTTTGACAAGTACCATAGTCAATTTTGGTCGATTCAGACATTTTTATTGGCCGGTTTAGGTGTGTTTATACATGTTCAAAGGAGTTCAAGCCGGTTTTTAATTTGATCGGAATCCTTGCATGAATTTCTTGACAGATACAAGGCGTTATTGTTACGCCTCGCCTTGATTGAGCGCCTAGACTAGCACATTTTTTTGTCGGTGCCTACATATATAAAATATATTATAGTTCCAGTTGTTGAGATAATCAACATCATATATGAATGAACATTTATTAATGATATTAATAAACAAGAAATACTCTCAATCTTATTGATGAATTGAAACGAATTATACACACTAATAAGTATATTAGAATGAACTCACAAAGGTTACTAGAAGCTCATTCAACAGCTAAGAACACATTTACTTATAAATGATGTCAAAGCATGATATTCTCCGATAGCCATTAACAACTAATTAACCCTTTTAAAATATATAACAAAAATTTACACATAGGCCCCTATACTTTTAAGAACATTACAAATTCAACGTTTTATTTCATAATCTCCACCTTAAAGTTAATAACAGTTAATTAATTCCAAGTAGTTATAAACACCTCAAAAGCTTACTACCATAAAGATTTTTTGTGTCATCCTATATAAATCCCACATCAACCGTGAACAGGAGAGAAGCTTGATTCATAAGGACTGTCTGGTTTCTAATATCATCAACGTGTTTTAGACGTATTGGTTGTGGATAAGAGGAGACTCAACATTTAAGCGTGCTCCAGTGGCAGCAATCCAGGGATGGGTGACCTCCCTGGGAAGTTTTCACTCGGGCAACCAAAAACAAATCCGTGAGTGTCTCGTGGGCAAAGTGGACAATATTGGTGGTATGAGAGATCGGGTGTATAGGAGTAATTATGGGTAATGGGTCATGTGTGCATGTATGAACATGGATGTACATGCAAACGACTGCAGAGCTATACATGTATTCTTATGTCAATATGCATGATTTTTAATGGGTTGGTTAGATGTCCTGGTGGTTTACGTGTGAAAAGTGGTTGTGGTTTGTTAATAATATATATATATATACTTTATATGTACGTAGGTTCACATATGTAATATATATTGTGTTGTGTGATATATATTGTACTTGTGTAATAGGTGTTATAATGTGTGTTGTCTAGTATGTATTTATTATGTTGGTGTCATAATATATATATATATATATATATATATATATATATATATATATATATATATAATCTAGTATATGCAATTGCGATTTGTGACCCGTTACATGGTTGGGATCTTGTAAATTACACATTATGAAACGTGATAATTTTTATATAAAAAGGAAATCTTGTAAATATATTGTAACACCCAGAAATTTTAAAAGAAAAGAAAAAGTGATGAAAAAAAAAAGAAAATACAAATAACCCAAGTTGAGAGGTTAAAGTCATACATGGGGCAAAGTTTATTATAATTATATTCAGAAAGGTGGACATGGCCGCCCATAACCCCTCTACCACCTTTTCATCTGCTTTTTAGAGAGAGAAAGATCAGAATTCTCTCGGTTTTAGAGAGAAGAAGAAGAAACTAATTTAAGTTTTGTTTTCTAGTGTTTTGAGTGTTTCTTGGCTGATTTTCAGCCTCGGGTATGTGGTTATGTGTTTTTGTGTGTTCGTTTGTGCGTTTTTGGTTTGTCTAACTGTTTGAACTCATTGAGCATTCGGGTTTGAGAAAGTCTTACTCGAAAATTGCAAGAGGTGCGTTCTAATACCTCGTTTTTAAAGGTTTTAACTTGTTTTGGGGCTGAAAATGCATGTTGTAGCGTTTTTATAAAATGTGGGTGTGTACCCGTATGTATGTGTATATGCCCTGTTGGGAGGGTGTATGTTGGGAAGGGTTTTGATTATGATCATGATTTATGCTTGTTTATGATTCTTAGTATGTTAAAAACTAGGCTAAAATCTGGTTATAACTGATTTGGGGTTTAGACAATGATTTATGATGAAAACAGTTGGCCATGCGCCTAAGTGCTCATGCGCCTGAGGTTCATGCACCCCAATAGTGCCTATGCGCCTAGGTTTTTTCATGCGCCTAAGTGTTTCCATGCGCCCAATTGCCCATACGCCCAAGTGCTCATGCGCCTAAGTCAGGCCCAGGCGCGTGCATAGTACCCATGCGCCTAGAATTTTGCCTAGACGCCTAAGTGCAGGACCAGTGAAGGGTATGCACTTACAACACAACAACACAATGAGGAGAGTTGCTAAGAATACTTAACAAATCAAATAGGGAACTGGTTAACCTTTTGTAAAGATTCTAAGAACACAAGTAAATATGAGATAGAACAAGATGGCAAAACACACAAGTAGTTGGTTTTCAAGATTGCAGTATATTGGCTTCTCAAGTTCTATTACAAATGTTACAAAAGCATATCAGAAAGTTACAAGTACTTGAGATACATATATTAAATCCTACAGCCGGCCATACTTTGAAGGCCAGTTGGATACAATTGACTAGACAACAAACAAAATCAAATGTAGAGTCAAAAGGCAGATTGCCTTTTAACTAGTGACTGTGACATGCCATAGCTCACATTCTAATATATTACAAAAAAGATAAAGTACATAAAGTAGAAAGTTACAGACTCAAGACCTTAATGTACAGTTACCAAAAGCATGAACCTTTCACCAACTTATGTAAAGTTGGTGTCTCATCAGAGTTGCAGCGGAAAGGGGTCTAGCTTTATGTAAAAGGTACATCAGATAAAGCATGTGTTCAAAAGTCTTCGGAAGAAATCTGTCTTCAAGTGTTGGCTTCGGAAGACTTTGTCTTCGAAGCTTCAGAAGACTTCATCTTTGGCTTCAGAAGATATTGGTCTTGGCTTCGAAAGATTTCACACTTAGTGTATTCTCTGATGCTAGTGTAAAACTTCCGAAGCATTCTACTTCAGTACACTTGTGCATGCATGCGGGAGAGACTTTGGGTGTTTGGGTTGCATCAGCCTTTACATTTAATCCTTTGCAGTCAAAATCACTATGTGTATAAGCATACAGATTGAAGTATACAATCTTTTTATGGTAATTTTTAGTTAAAAGGTAATTACAAATTAAACCCCTTGATTTTCATTTTATAAAAACTAATCTTTTTAACACTTTATAAGTAATTTCAACTAAAATTTACAAGTATTATTAACCAACAATAATAATCCTAAACATTTACAATAAGTCACACAACACACGAAATATATATTACACGTTATCGCGTAAGATTTATAAAACAAACATTTAAAATTCTATAAATTCATGCATCACATAATCACAATTAATAATCAATATTATTAATTAGATTATTATTGTTTATCATAGATTATAGTTATTAAGTCACCAATGTTCAACGACAACTAGTGTGTGCTCACGACACGTGTATGCAAAACTTAACGGAACTAACGGAGTTTGGTAACGAAAAATTACCGGATGTCACACCGTAGGTTACGGCCTACCTTCAACCAGATGGCCAAACCTCCTGTCTTCCGGGTTTACAGACAGACTCAACATATGGCCGTAAGTTACGGCCTCGGGCCGTAGCTTATGGCCTCCCAGCACTTTGCACAGTTTTCTTCATTTTCAACACCTTTCAAGAAGTAGTCTTGTTATCCTTTGTTTTCTTCTCAAATATTGTTTTTAAGCTTCATTTAACCTATATTTCAAACACGTAACAAAGTAATACCATTGATACATAAAGTATATTAAAAACATAATATTAACTATGATACGTTCATGCATATCAACCAATTATCACATCCCCACACTTATCCTTTTGTTTGCCCTCAAACAAACTCTCTTGTAACACTTCTATACTAATCAATCAAATGCATTAATAATCTCTTAATCTTGTGTGAGTTAAGGTCCCAAGGCATACCTGGCTCTAAGATTTATATCATTCAAGATTGACAACCCAACAAGAAATTACATGTTTGAAAAACTTAGGATCACCTAATAAGCATAACTTACCTTCGGATTACAACACACATGCATTCACTCCTCTCATAATGATCACTCCTCTCGGGTTGATTTCTGTACTAGTGATTATATACTAGTATATCTAGAACACTCAAACCAATAATGCACATTATTATTATAAGCTCGTGTAACAATCTCATCTCCATCAACTAACACACTACAATACACAAATCAAGAGATCTTTTACGGGTAGTAATGTTAGGCTAGTTTAAGGGTGTGTAAAAGGATTTAAAGTGACTAATGGTGAATGAAATCCAATCTAGACATGCTTAATTTAAAAACTACACATACTATTTTAAACTTGGATCACACTAACCCAAACACACTACAAGAATTCACATTATTTTTGTTGCTACATACTTTGGTCATTTTGACCTCATATATTGCCGTCTTTTTTTCCTTTTCTCTTTTTTAAAATTTTTTTCATATATATCAACCATATTTGTTGCTAAAACTATCTAACACACTTCAACTAAAAAGAAATAAAAATACTAGAAAACTTAGACATGTCACAAATTGGACTTCACCACACGGCTTATTTGAAAATGCTAAAAGTTTAATGGGTTTAATAATGTGGCTCATTCAAATGATAAGTTGGGGCTCAAAGGTGCGTCTAAAGGGAAAATGTTAAGGTAGGGAAGTCAAATGAAAAGGTCTAAGCAAAATGGTTATCCTAATGCCTCTATCACGTTTGTGCAAAGTAATGGTTCATAATCTCGACATGTATAGTTACAAAGTTCTAAAATACATGCACATTATGGTAAAAACTTAATACAATAAGAACAGAGCAACTAAATATATCATGAAAAATGCTCAATTAGGCTCAAATTCTCACGGAAACGAAGGAATGGGTTAAGGATATGAAACATGCATGTTGTCCACTGTCTGGTTTGTTTACCTAACTTGGCAATCCTACTTAATTTTTAAGAAAACTACCAATTGGGCATACCTTCCTTTGACTTATAGCAAACCATGCCAAGGGATCTCTACATGTGCACAAGCAAGCGATACTTAGCGATTTACATTGAGAAATTAGGCTTCATACGCAATTAAATTCATTTAAAAGCTCCTTCTTGTTTTTTATAAATATTTTCAACTTTTTTGAATTTTAAGATCTTTAATCACCTCATCTCCACACTTAGGATACATTGTCCCCCATATAGAGTGAATTTATTAAAACCTTAGTTCCCCCCAAGTGCAAGGCTAAATCCCTCACCATTGTGCTATGCATACCGAGACTCGACATTATGTAAAATATAACTTAAACACATTCCCAAAACCAACAAGTTTGTTACACCACCAAATACATAAACAAATAAAAAAACAAAAACACCACACAAACCAAACAAATAAGATGAGGAGAGAGTACATAGACCTGATTAATAGGACATCCATGTGCCTCCCCACACTTGAGTGTTTGCTTCTTGTGTTTGAATTTAGTAGGAATCACGGTTGCATTTAGCATATGCAACAAGCCTTTTAAACCCCTCGGTATGCCTGAGTGGACGAGTGAAGTCTTGTGAGGGTTTCTAGTGAACATACCCACAAAGTTCTCCGAGTTGCCTCCCGGAAAATGCTAAGTTTTAGGTCTTCAGCCAGACCATACCTGAGATTCTTTCATGGGGGTTTAAGTGAACATTTGCCTACTGAATTCCCAATAAAAGCTCAATAGTTGATCTGCTAGTTCCAAGATTATGTTATCATGATTAGCAATTTTGTTGAGTAGTAGTAGCTCTGCCATCTCATAACAATTTGTCCAATGTCTTCTAATGCCATATTCATTATCTTAGTCTTCAAATCTTTTTCCCCAACTGTAGTAGTTGGAGTAATAAGCACATAAGAATGATGGGGATAAACTGGATCTACATTGGGCTTTGGCTCTTTTGGAGGTGTTACATCTTTATTTAACTTGAAACATCCCAACTCATGCTCTGAACGACCCATAACATCTTCCATAACATCTACGTCAACCATGGTGTCATAATCTAACTTACATTCATCTCGTTTAAGTTGAGAAACATCCTTAACGAGTTGGCTAACCTGTTTAATCAAAGCATCAAATGATTTGTCTCTTAACGCGTCCTCCTTTTTCATTTCCACCATCATGTTCATGATTTCATCAAGTTTAAAGTTTATTGAAACTTGAGGCTTTTTGTATGTCAGGTGAGGGTGTTCGGGATAACAGTCATCATATTCCTCTCGGTAGCTTGAGAATTGTGGCATCTCGGTTTCATAATGGTTCAAATCCCACTCTTGAGCATATTTGTAATTGATGTCAACATGATAATATTCTTGATATTTTGGTGGCGAAGGGGGTTCAAAGTATGGATAATATGAGGGTGTGTCTTCATCATCATAGTTTCCTCTCAAAAATCTTTTTTGTCGTCTATATTCAGAACACCCTCTTTCTATGTTTCCATATTTGCTCTCAAATAGTAAACAATCTTGAACCCAGTGATAGTCGCTCCCGCAACAAATACATGGATCATAATCATCATCATAATTCCAATCCCGATCCATGATTCTACTAAACTTGTAAGACAATTACCCTAAAAAACTAGAATACCAAGGGTAAAGACAAACAAATAAAACAAACTATGAAAAGTATTTTTTTTTTTGATTTTTTGATTTTGATTTTTTATATTTTTTGAAACTTAAACAAATACTAAAGAAATCAATCAAATCAAATAACACAAAACGCACTAGCTCCCCGGTAACGGCGCCATTTTGATGACCTATCGTTGGGGTCATGCAAAAACCTAATTAACCTAGTTAGCTAGGGTAAGTCAGGTATCGTATTCACGGGGAACATATGGTTGGCGTTACATGATTCGCTTGATTATTTATCTAAATTAATAATTAAACTAAACTATTTTCACTTTGACTGTAAATGGATATGGATGAAATTAACTTAAAACGATTATTTTATGAAATAAAAGGAAAACTTGGTCTTGGTTTAGAACTATTGAGATAAAAAGGATCATAACCGGGTTCAGGAATGTAACTGAATACACGGCTTATGTTTTATCTAATCTTGAAGTCACATAGACATAACCTGTTTATCACATACGTTTAAAGGTAATTACCAACTCGATAACTGATTATGTAAATTAACTAGTACACTAACTAATGCCACAATCTAGAAAATTTATTTACAATCACCAATTAATGATAATAACCTAATACTACTCAATGGTTAACAATGCAAGACTGATAACTTGATAAGCAATAATCAAATCCACTAACAATAATCTTTAATCGGCATATGATTCAAAATACATAAATGAAGAAAAGTTATTAAACGATCAAAGTTTATGTCTTGACTAGGTAAAAACACAAGCATGCATTATCCAATCACAAACCATCCACTCGGAGATGATCACAGGTGATTTAGCATTGCATCTTCATCATAATCTCTTCAATCTTCACTTTGAGCATATTAATCCTTGATCACTTGATGATTAAAGAGAGTTCCAATGGCTCAAAATAGTCCCAAGATTCGTTCTTGGGTTTGGAGGCAAGGGTTCTTTTCGAAACCTTAATGTTAGGGATCAAATAGGTTTTAAAATTTGAAACAATCCTTAAAATATCGCATTAGACCGTAACTTACGGTCTAGAGGCCGTAAGTTACAGCCTACCTTCAACCAGACAGCCAAACTTCCTGTACAGGGCCGTATGTTACGGCCTCAGGCCGTAGCTTACGGCCTCCCAACACTTTGCACAGACGGACTCAGCACAAACCATAGATTTCTTGCACAATCAACATAATCTAGCATTCATACAACCTAACTAACATTATGTAATCATATAACAATCATCAATTTCATATTATCATCATCAAATTCGAACTAGGGTTTATCAAGAATCAAAAACTATGAAAAACTAGTTAAAACTAACCTTTAGATGTGCTTAAATGATGATTATCACTTGTATTACTTGAAACCACTTGGAATTCGACTTGTGTATGTGTTCTTGGATCAAAATCGCAATGTGAAGGTGTCTTGGGTGGGGTTGCAGCCGATTATGGGGTTTGGGGTGGGGATTAGGCTTTGATTTTTTATTAATTATGGTAACTTTTAGTTAAAAGGTAATTACAAATTAAACCCCTTGATTTTCATTTTATAAAAACCAGTCTTTTTAACACTTTATAAGTAATTTCAACTACAATTTATAAGTATTATTAACCAACAATAGTAATCCTAAACATTTACAATAAGTCACACAACACACAAAATATATATTACACGTTGTCACGTTATTGCGTAAGATTTATAAAACAAACATTTAAAATTCTATAAATTCATGCATCTCATAATCACAACTAATAATCAACATTATTAATTAGATTATTATTGTTTATCATAGATTAGAGTTATTATGTCACAAATGTTCAACGACAACTAGTGTGTGCTCGCGACACGTGTATGCAAGACTTAACGGAACTAACGGAGTTTGGTAACGGAAAATTACCGGATATCACACCATAGGTTACGGCCTACCTTCAACCAGATGGCCAAACATCCTGTCTTACGGGGTTTACAGACGGACTCAGCACATGGTCGTAAGTTAAGGCCTCAAGCCGTAGCTTATGGCCTCCAATCACTTTGCACAGTTTTCTTCATTTTCAGCACCTTTCAAGCTGTAGTCTTGTTATCCTTTGTTTTCTTCTCAAATAATGTTTTTTAAGCTTCATATAACCTATATTTCAAACACATAACAAAGTAATACCATTTGATACATAAAGTATATTAAAAACATAATATTAACTATGATATGTGCATGCATATCAACCAATTATCAACTTCTTTCACCGCAACCCACTCGCTAAGGTCCAAATAACGTGAGCTTTAAGAAGCGGGTTAGCTCTAATCAATGAAGTGTGTTTGGTTAGACATTAGATGTAGTCGATGTTTGAATGGCGTGATACCAAGTATTGATACAAACCATTTAACTAGAATTATCAATACACCATAGCTGTTAATGATCGTAAACCAAATCAAATTAATAAATTACATCAGTGTTTGAATTCTTCTTAATATTTTAATTACTTTACAATTTAATAAATTTTTTATTAGTAATTCTTTTTTATAACTAAAAATAAAAAAAAAATCAAACTTTATCTTTTCTTTTCTTTTGACAAGACCTTAACACGATCACCTATGATTCTGTTTGTAGTTTTGACACGGCGGTGTCAGCGTGATGTAATTTTTTAACTGTCAGCGTGATGTAATTTTTTAACTTTTAAATTTATTTTTAATTTTAGTTTATTGTTACAACTCCATTACTTCAACTTCGTAACATGTGTACTTGCACTGAAATCCTGTTGTTTTAAACTCAATTAATTAGTATCACTTAGAACAAGAACCTTACTTATGCTCCTACTATTTACAGTGCGTCACAAAGATTTGTTGTATCAATGTTAGATTTGACACCCAACAAACTGATTTTTTGTTCCTTGAATTAATACCTCGTTTGACCTTACTACGTCTTTGTTCAAGGATGATCCTCACAAACAACCCATCACTAGAATCTACCTTCGCATTTGTTATTTTCTTGAGATCTTTGGAATTTAATGCAACAAGCACTTCTTCCATAGTCAGAGTGTCTTTCGCAAACCTGAAAGTGTCAATAAAATGCTTAAATTATTAAGGGAGAGATGTCAATAATATATTGTCTTGATCTTCATCTTTTAATGTTACTTTATATTCTTAAGATTTAATGTCAAGTTATTAAATTCGTTCATGTGGTCTTTGGTAATGAATACAACCTATTCTTGAAGTAGAAATGATTGGCAAGTGAGTTTGTCATGTAATGACCCTTTAATTTCATCTAAACTTCAACAACAGTATTGCAGTCTCTTTGAACCCCTCTCTTAGAATCCATTAATGTTACGTCAACTACCAGGTCGCATCAAGGCTCAATATAATGGCATTGTGTGCTACTAATACTTATTTTTTTGTCGATAAGGTTATTTGACATTCCTTTTTTCTGTGCAATGCAACGACCCTTAGTTTACAAACAATGCTCTCATCTTCAACTGCCAAAAATCAAATTCACTCTTCCTATTAAACTTTTCTAGTTTGAATTTCACTACACCATTGTCGATCTTTCAATTTCACGGTTGATTACCTTCTTTGAATTAAGCTTTATGCAGGATACCAATTATTAACCAACACCAGATTGTGATAAACAATGATTAAGAAAGGTAACAAACAAGAAGTCATCTCAATCTTATTGATTAATCAAAACAAATTATACACCCTATTTCATATATCATAATGAAATCACAAATACGATTAGAAGCTCATTCAATAACTTAGAATGCATCTGGATGATAATCAAAGTATGATTATCTTTAACATCCATAAATAGTTAATTAACATTTCTAAAACATAAAAGTTACATTTAGGCCACCGACACTTCTATGAATATTACAATTTTAGCTTTATACTTCACACAAACAATAAGAATGATTGTTTAGTTATAAATGGAGGTAACACAATGATGATTACATGCTAAAGGTTTACATGTGTTCGAGGTAAATAATATTAGGAAAAAACACAACTACATTAACTCAATACTAGGACCATCAACTTATTTCAAGAAGCTTTATACTAGTGAAGGAAAACCCAAAAGTTTAAATAAGAGGTTATAATTTCAATTCTAAGAAATAATAACTGTAAGGCCCCATTTCCAGGACGCTCACAGTTGGATCCTCACCGCACATAAAATATATAATTACATTTGCCTTAGGAAAATATTGCAGCGGAAACATTCAAAAATGACATCTCATTTCATTATAAAAACTTTTGCCAAATAATACAGCGTCAATCAGTTACAAAATACATTATTGCATTACATCACAAAAGCATTAAATGAATGGATGCCATCCCAAAAGAGCTGAGTAGTCACCTCGTGCCATCCTCAGCAATCATTACCTGCCAACTGGAAACACATCAAAGTCAGCGTTGCTGAATGAGTTCTAGTTTTATAAAATAAAACATACTTTTCTTTCGTTAAGACCGTTCTTTTCTTTCATGCGATCATACATCATACATACACATAGATAATAGTTATATTATCTTCTTCATTCATTCATTCATCTTTATATCTTTACTTGCGCATCGGATATCTTACGTACCAATACCATATGCTACACCCCGAACTATTTAGCTACTGGGCCGAAGTCTATAAATAGACAGCTAAACATGGTGCCACGGTACTAGAGGTAAGCGGTAGAGGTTCTATATAAATGGTCGATCACAGAGAAGGACCCCAATATGCATCCTCCCGGGGTAGCGAACCCACACACCGTTGGGCTAACACCTTTAATGGCGTGTCCCGATATCCAATACTCGCAAGACTCTCGTTACTTTCATCATTCATTAATGCATGCATTCATCATGTTTCACTTTTCATTATCTTCCACTTTACGTTACGTGATACTTCATTTCATTCATTATCATAACACATAAAGCTACAGGAAAGGTAAACATACATCACAATAAGGAACATTAACATGCACAGTCATCACGTCATACAGGGTAACATCATACATACATAACATGCATCATGCATAAACATGCAACATCATCATCATTATGCCCTACATGTTCTCTAAGGCCTCAATCGTCATCTTACATGAACTTACAGGAACCTTTACGTCAAAACTTACATCTACACTTTCTCCCGAAAGTCAGAAGTTGAACTACACTTCTCCTCAGGTGCAACAACCCTATTCGGGCGTATGGACACCCTCCAGTCGCATGGCCTCCATGCGACTGACCCTTCATTCGGGTGACTGGACCTTCATTCGGGTGACTAGACCTTCATTCTCCCCTTAATCGGCCGAATGGCCTTCATTCTCCCTCCAATCGGCCGAATGGCCTTCATTCTCCCTCCAGTCGGCCGAATGGCCTTCATTCTCCCTCCAGTCGGGCGAATGGCCTTCATTCTCCCTCCAGTCGGCCGAATGGCCTTCATTCTCCCTCCAGTCGGCCGGATGGCCTTCATTCTCCCTCCAGTCGGTCGCCTAGCCCTAGCTGATGCAGAATGCAGTTCATCCCGACTGCAGCCGAGGGTTTTCGGC
>BJCM01271947.1:0-16113 GCA_018326385.1 Flaveria bidentis | reverse complement strand
TTTACAATCCGTTTTTCAGCAGCTTGAAAGGTAGTTTTCTTGCTCATGTTTGGTTGTTATATCTTGTTGATAGCTTGTTCAAACACATATGTATGATCCTTTGCTCTTGGGTTTGTTATTACAAAGAAAATAACCTTAATTTTTCAGATTATGAATCATATTATTAGGGCTTTTATCCGCTGCGTTTTCATGTTTAAAATGGTTAAACAACTTTGGTTTTGGTCTATCAAACCCATCACTTTCGACAGTTGTAGCATGATCTGCTTTCGACTTGACGATTTAACTGTTTCTGTGGAGAAGTCTGTGACACACGTGTCACTTTATTCTGTTTGGGTTTTGACACTTCTTGTTTAGGTGTTTTATCTTGTTTAACAAAATTAATTGTTTGAACATTTTTAACATCTTTTCACTTTTGTTTATCTGGACTTAGACAAGAGGCACGTGTGTGGTTAACTTGTTTGGTCTTTTTGGGTTCAGAAATAGACATGGTTGACCCATACTTCACTTTAACCTTTTCAAATTGTTCATCCAAATTAACCCAAGGCATTTTACCTTTTGATTTTGAAGTGGCCTCCTTTTTTTAGTGTCAGATTCATTAGGTTTACGTGTGGAATCTGGATCACTTACAAGAGGAGTTGACACCAAATGATCCTTGATTGGGTTATTGTTGATTGCTTTACTTTTAGCATTCATCAAGGTCTCACGTGGTAGTGCAACCACTTTATAACCCAAACCCTCCCTATTTTTGCGTTCTCTCACTAAGTGTTGGACAATGTGAAAGGAACTTGTCCAACTATGCAGTTTTTGCTTTAATGAATTTACTTCTACTTCTAAAACTGCCTATTGTTTCTTAGTGTCTTCTCGGGAGTTTAGATAGTACTTAATTTCATTAGCTTGGTTAAAGGCTACAACTTCGGTTTCCCTAAGTTGTTTGTTCAAAAGTTCTATCTTTTCTTTATAATTGTGCTCATTTTGTTTTAGAATCCTATTGGCTTCTGTGCATAGTTGTAAATCATATACTAAGCTATCATTGTGATCTAATAACCTAGCAAATTTTAAGTCAATGATTTCCCTAAATTTATTACATTCAATGCATGCATTACTATCAAATAATTGATCAGTGGTACTTACCTGAGAGGGTGTGGTTGAATTAGCCATCAAAGCAGAGTCTGACTTTTCTGGTTTTGGTGATTCTGAACTTTTTGTGCTTGTCCCTTCTTTAGACAGGTGCTCGACTACGTTTGCAGTTTCTTCAGAGTTTGACATCGCGAGTTCGACTGGAATATCACATTCACTTGCTGAGTCGTCATCTAAATCCTCAACACTAGCAATGTTGGATTCTCCCGGAGACAAACCGAAAGCTCCAATCTTGTCCTTCATCATCATGAGCAATCAAGGTTTAGGATCCTTGCTTGACAAAGTAGGACTACTTGTGGGTTTATCCTGACGATTGAAGGATGAGAATGGATTCCTATTTCCTTTCTTCTTAGGCTTCACGCATTAACGTTTGAAGTGCCCCTTTTCCCCATAGTTGAAGCATGTAACTTTGGTCTTGTCAAAACTAAAAGTTGTGTCCTTAGTAGCAATCAAGTTCTGTCTGGTCTTCTTGACAAACTTCTTAGCTCTCCAGACAGCACTTGCTAAGGCCTGTCCATTCTTTCCAGCTCTGTCTCGTCTACCTGATCGTAGTCCTCATCTGCCAGATGGCAGTTCCTAATTTTCCTAGCAACTAGCCCATCATAGGAGTGGATGACAGCTGCTAAGAGGTCCATGTGCTCCTTTGCTTCCTCTACTGTCATATTCTTGAGATTCTCTATCTTTAGTTTTGTAGCATTGGATTTAGGTGCTATGTATTGGGTACTAGATGACCCTGTCATGTTAGATCCTAAAGTAGTTGCTTGAGATGGACCAGCTGAACTCAACACAAATGTCATCTGAAGTGGCGCTCCAGACGTTTTGGCTTGTGGAGTTGAGTTATACAGTGCCGGATTTTGATCATATGAAGACTTTTAGGCCTTGTACTTCATCCTCAACTCCTCCTCTCTCAGCTTCAGAAAGAAGTTATTGATGTCTAACTTCGCTAGCATATCATTCTGTCTGAGGTTGGAGACAAAGGAAACCCACTTCTCTGGCAACCCATCTACAAAGTTTGAAAATTTGTCTTACATAGACGTGGTAACTCCATGAGTGTGCAACTCACTCATTAAGTGGTAGAACCGATCAATGATGTCGTCCAAGCTCTCCTTTCCCATTAACGAGAAGTTGTCAAACTCCTTCTTCAACGATTTAGCCTTTAGAGCTTTTAACAATGCATTTCCATCATACCTCTTTTCCAATGCATCCCACAGCTTCTTAGCTTGCTTGTTCTCAGAAAATTAATGGAAGATGTCCTTAGGAATTGACTGAATCAGCAATGCATAAACTTTCTTCTCGGCATTGTACTTTACCTTTTGTCCATCAGTCATGCCTCCTAATGTATGTTTGACTCCATCTTCACCTACAGGCATGCTATACCCTGTCTTTATCGACTCCCACAGATTGGGATCTACGCCATTCAAGTAGATCTCGAATCTTTGCTTCCACTGTGGGTAATCTTCTAACGTGATTAGCTTAGGGGGTTTGTTATGATTCCCCACTTCATTTTCCAGAAGAAATAGATTCTGGATCCTTGAATCTCTCCCTATGGTGAACGCTTGATATTGATCCTCCATTACTATCAACTTTAAACTTTGGAACAAACTGTTTTACTTGTGGAAATAAAGGTGTGCGATTGGACAGCTCGTGCGGTTGAACAATGCGAATGGCTTAAACGTGCGAATGAACCAATGCAAATGAATCAATCGTGTGTATGGACCGGTGGAGATGAACAATGCGAATAGACAGTTCAGTCGTACGAATGGATGTACGAATGAGATCAATCGTGCGTATGAGGGATGCAGATGAATTCAGTCGTGCGATTGAGTAAATCGTGCGACTGAATGAACCAATGCAAATGAATCAATCGTGCGTATGGACCGGTGCAGATGAACAATGCGAATAGACAGTTCAGTCGTACGAGTGGATGTACGAATGAGTCCAATCGTGTGTATGAGGGATGCGGATGAATTCAATCGTGCGATTGAGTCAATCGTGCGATTGAAGCTGCTAGATTTTGAGAATTCAAAGGTTTGAGGTATTTTAGACGCAAAAACACGAATTTCTCACTAACCCTAATTGACGTATGTTGAAAAACGTTAACTTTATGAACTGGAGACGTCTAAAACACTGTTTGACACAAAAAGATTGCGTTTTTGAGAGAAAAAACACAATTTTTATATCAAAACAATTGAATCACACGTAAATCAAGAGCCAAAGCTCTAATACCACTTGTTAGGATCGTGTACGGAACGAAGTACTAACTGATATACATGTATACCAACTCAAATAGTGCAGAATCCTATTTGATTGGCGATCCAATCAGTGAGAACGCATGTAGAATCAATTATAGATTGCATCTAAACATTAAGAACTATTGGAAATTGATCTAGTGCGATCTATGAACTTGAACAGGTTCTTAGAAGTCTCTAGATGGCTAGGGTACTATTTAGTACGTAAGTATTCAAAGTGTTACGTTTTCCACGAATTAAGTGGTATTTATAGGTTAGGGTATCTCATTCGTGCGACTAAACCATTAGCATGGTTCAGTCGTGCGATTGAGTCATGCGGTTGATACATTCACACGACTGAGTGTTCAGTCGTGCGACTGAGTCAATCTCATCTGACAATCGTTCAACTGATCCAGTCTCCTGGTTCAGTCGTGCAACTGGTTCATTAGCATGAAGTTGTTCATGCGTATGGTCCATTAGCATGGGCTATTCGCATGAAAACTTCATACGTCTAAGTTTGAATATGTTTCTCAATCATTACTTTACTAAGATTTATTCAAACAACCACAAACCTATATAATTAGTTGAATATGCGTTAATAAACAATAAACATTAAAACATACACTGAAACATTCAACATTAAGATCATCAATCACATAATCTGTTTAATTCCACTCATATAATTCATTTACATTAAGGACATGACATACATATTACATTAAGAATGTAAACTAGGTACATATGCATCTACACAAATGCTCTTGTGATCAAAAAATATGGAGTATGTGAATGGAACCTGTATGCAGAGGAACTCAAGCCTCAATTTCGAACTCAAGCATCAATTTCAAAATCCAGGACTTGTGGCTCACATCAACGATGGTCCATCTCCAATGCCTATTGAGGTAAAATCTAACCTTTGTAGTGAAAATTGTATTACTGAATTGCAAGGTTATAGAGAGCATAACCATAAACTGGCACATAAAATTAAAGAGGAAAAGGTGAAATCAGATATGATGAAAAGAGAGATAAAAAGATTTGAAATAAAAATAAAATCTCTCATCTTTGAAATTGAAAAATTGCATGGTGAAAAGTACACTCTTGCAGCTGAGAATGAGCTACTGACTGAAAAGTTAGCTCAATATAAGGCTGAATATACACTTACTAAAGTGAAACTTGAAAAGTTTCAACTATCTTTAGTGAAGCTGCAACAGATGCTTGATTCTCAAAAGGATCCAAAGGACATGTCTGGGATTGGGTACAATTCATGTCCTCCATCATATAATGACAACTACACTGTCATGCCTGAATCTGTCACACTCAATGAGGAAATTGAAACTAAAACTATGGAACCAAAATCTATAGTAAAACAAGTAACCAATCCTGAAAACAAACCTGATGTTTATATTGAAACCAATGAGGATAAAATCATATTAAGACACCCAATCAAAATCAAAGAGTGTTCAAACGAGGAAGTGAACGTCATCAAACCCACAATCCTCGTAAAGGCAATTGTCCAATTTATAAAACTCATACCTTCTGTTTTAAAAGGTAAATAGAAGTTTGTGAAGTCAGTGAAACCCACTACTAAAAGCAGTTCTGATAATGAGATTATAACTCTAAACAAATCAAGCAAATCAGACAAGGTTTCACTGGAAAAGAAACAAAAGAGATCACTGGTTTCAACGTGTAAAACTCTATCAGACCCCAATCTTCAAAATTAAGACATGGTGTTGGTTTTGATATATGCAACAAAAAACATGTTGATCAGTTTGAGAATGAGATATAAAAAAGGGTGGAAGAAATAAAAACAACCCAGAAAATCCATCAAACGGGTTGATTTTGATTCATCCCCTGAGCAAAAGAAAGTGGCTCAGCAGCAAATGAGAAAATCAGCTGAGTCCCACAAATCAAAATCTGATTCAAGCAACAAACAAATGTATTTTGACATTTGTGATATGTTCAATCACAAAACAGAAAAGTACTTTTACAATCAATATTGCTCTATCTGTGACATGAACAATCACTCCACCAAAAATTGTTATTTCAACAAGTATTGTTCAGTCTGTGACATGAACAATCACAATACATCTGATTGTTACTTCAATCAGAAGGGTTTGAGAATTCTCCAAACAAGCCCATCTCAAAAACATCTACTGTGACACATACTGTCAGACCTCATTTTCACAATAATCAATCTAGGACATCTAGATCAACAAATGACAGGAATACTTTGAAGGAATTGTGGAAGGGTCAAAGAAAACATCTCACAATGAAACACAAAATTGACCTTCCAAAACAAAAACCAACTTTTGATAATGAAAAACGGGCTAAATTTCTACAAAGAAACAGAGACCAACGATTTCATTACTCATCTGAATCTTCAGTAGATGTTGATGAGATGACTCAACCCAGTCATTACCAAATATCTCCCAGGACACCTCCATCTAAACCACAATTTAGAGGGAAATACCAAAAAGTCACCATTATGAATAGGAACGGGAAACCCAAGACCATCATGGCTTGGGTTCCTTATTCTAAATAGTTCTTTTTGCTTGCAGGTTCATCCACACAGGTCTAATAGCCTATGGTATGTAGATAGTGGATGCTCCCGACACATGACCGGAGATCGTTCCCTCCATCATGACTTCAAGCATATACAAAGAACTACTGTGGCATTTGGTGGAGATTCACAGGGTGGTAGAATTACAAGTGAAGGATCTGTGACAAACGGGATGCTGAGCTTTGACAAAGTGAACTACTGTGAACAGCTGAATTTCAATCTGCTAAGCATGTTTCAGATCTGCGATAAGAAATATTCCACTCACTTTACATACACTCATTGCTACATCTGAAACCAGGATTTCAGATCTCTGAGGGATGGTTTTCTTAAAGACCCCGAAGAAGAATAATACATATGATCAAACCTATGTTCTGCATCACCTAAAGAAGAAACATGTCTTTTGTCAAAAACATAATTTGATGAGTCACAACTTTGGCATAGACGTTTAGGGCACACAAACTTTAAAAACATGAACAAATTGGTCAAAGGAAACCATGTCATTGGTCTTCCTCAAAAAGAATTTCCTTTTATTGATCACTTTTCAGCGTGCCTCAAAGGAAAACAACACAAATCGTCACACAAAACCAAGCTAGTGAACAATAACAATACTCCATTGAAGTTACTTCACATGGATCTGTTTGGACCAACTCATGTCATGAATATTAGAAAGAAATAGTATTGTTTAGTGATCATTGATGACTTTTCACGATTCACATGGGTCTTCTTCTTACTTCATAAAAACGAGGCATCCCAAATCATACAAGAATTTATCACTAAAATTGAAAATCAACTCGATCTTAAGGTCAAAATAATAAGAAGTGATAATGGTACTGAATTCAAAAATAAAGGAATAAGTTCCTGTTGTGCAACAAAAGGCATTGCTCATCAATTCAGTGCAGCTAGAACTCCTTAACAAAATAGGGTAGCTGAAAGGAGAAATAGAACACTGTTTGAAGCAGCAAGAACGATGCTAGCCGATGCTAAACTTCCAATCACCTTCTGGGCAAAAGCAGTTAATACATCATGCTTTGTACAAAATCTAACTCTAATTGTTAAAGAAAGTAACATGACTCCTTATGAACTGCTCTTTCATAGGAAACCATTCATTGGATTCCTCAAATCATTTGGTAGTCTTGTCTTAATATTAAACACCCGAGACTATTTGGGAAAGTTTTTATCCAAGTCTGATGAAGGATTCTTTGTGGGTTATTCTTCTGTTTCAAAGGCTTACAGAGTGTTTAATCCTAGATTAAACATTATTGATGAATCAACAAATGTTCAATTCAAGGAACATTCGTTTCCCAGATCTACAAATGGTCTCGACTGGTTGTTTGATATTGACACGCTTACAAAATCATTTGATAAATTTCACTTGTCTCATGTAGGAAATCTACATTAAAGTGATACTTCATCAGCTGTAGAAAGATGAGATGATTTTCCATTGATTCCTCCTACATTTGATGAATGCATGAATGAAGATGTTCCTCTTCAAGCTGATCCCATCAGACAACCGTCATAAAACCTTAGTGTTTCTTCTGAAGGAGGTCCAAGCCTGGTACCATCTCACTCAGATGATCTGTCAACTGAGGTCAGAAATCAAAAATAGGCTACTCCTCCAGTTGAAACACAAAGGACATCAAATGATGTAAGCTATCACAGTGCTGCTGAAGCTGAAGCAGGAACTGAAACGGAGTCTGACTATCTTCATAATTCCACATCAGTACAAGATGAAGTTGCCTCTAACCATAATGAACTTAATGTCTTCAATCATGATATAACGATTGCTGGTGACTCCATTCCAACCACAAGAATACACAAGAATCATCCAGTTGAAACCATTATTGGTGATCTTAATGAGAGGGTGAAAAGAAGCAAATCCAGTATTGCAAACATCTGTTTGTTCTCATGCTTTATGTGTCAAATAGTACCCAAGAACATCAAAGAGGCATTTCAAGAAAATAGCTAGATTGAAGCAATGCAGGAAGAATTGCTCCAATTCAAGAAGCAAGAAGTATGGCAACTGGTAGATCTTCCCAAAGGACAATACCCTATCGGTAGCAGATGGATGTACAGGAACAAGACTGATGATAGAGGGATCATCATCAGAAACAAAGCAAGATTAGTGGCACAGGGATACACTCAAGAAGAAGGAATCGACTATGACGAAGTGTTTGCACCTGTTGCCAGATTAGAAGCATTAAGAATCTTTCTAGCATATTCTGCATCCATGAAATTTACTGTTTATCAAATGGATGTAAAGTGTGCCTTCCTGTATGGAAAGATTGTTGAGGAGGTCTATGTGAGTCAACCACCTGGCTTTGAAGATCCAAATTTCCCTCATAGAGTTTACAAGCTTGACAAAGCTCTGTATGGTCTTCATCAAGCCCCAAGAAAGTGGTATGAGACTCTATCATCCTTTCTTCTTGAACATAGATATGAAAGAGGAAAGATTGATCAGACTCTCTTCAGAAGAACAAGAGGAAAAGATATGTTTTTAGTCCAGATCTATGTGGATGACATTATATTTGGCTCAACAAACAAACAACTCTGCAAAGAATTTGAAGACCTTATGCACTCAAAATTTCAAATGAGTGCTATGAGGGAACTCACCTTCTTTCTAAGGGTGCAAGTCCAACAGACAGTAGATGGAATCTTTATCAATCAATCAAAATATGTGGAAACCATGTTGAAGAAATTCCACTTTGCTGACTGTCAGTCTATCAGAACTCCTGTGGATACTAAAGTAAAGATTGGACCTGATCCTGAAGGCAAACCAATGGATCAGACTCACTATCAATCAATGATCGGTTCACTTATGTATCTAACAGCCAGTAGGCTTGACATAATGTTTGGTGTTTGTGTGTGCGCCAGATATCAAGCTGATCCAAAAGAATCACATGTGAATGCAGTCAAGAGGATATTCAGATATCTGAAGGGAAAACCAGCTCTTGGGTTATGGTATCCAAAGGAAGGAGAATTTAATCTCTATGCCTTCACAGACAGTGATTATGGAGGATGCAACTTCAACAAAAAATCCACCTCTGGTGGTTGTCAATTTCTTGGTCCCAGACTGGTATCTTGGCAATGCAAGAAGCAGACAAATGGAACTGTGTCCACAGCAGAAGCTGAGTATATTGCAGCATCAGCTTGTTGCTCTCAAGTACTCTGGATTCAAAACCAGGTGCTTGATTATGGTTTTAACTTCTTGCACACGCCAATTTACATTGACAACACAACAGCTATTTTCATAACTAATAATCCAGTTCAACACTCAAAAACAAAACCTATTGAAATTAGATATCACTTTTTGAGAGATTGTGCTGAAAAGGGATTAGTCAAATTGATTCAAGTACCAACTGAAAATCAATTAGGTGATTTATTTACCAAGGCATTTGAACCTAGTAGGTTTGAATTCCTGGTTCAGTCAATTGGCATGATTAACCTTGAGTAAAACCATGAAAAACATCAAAAACATTAAAAACATCAGAAAACCACAAAAAGAAATCAATTTTGATGAAGAAAAGAATCTATGAAAATGATATAATTACAGTCATTATATCATTCACTGTGCTTAAATTCAAAAATTGCAAGACTGTCATGACTTACCAGATATGTTGGTAGGCTTAACTTGGAAGAGAAGATACATGCAGTGATGAATTAACATCTTATTTAATAGTGAAACACTCATCAAAGAGTACAGGTATGTATTGGCTTATCTGAATGCATGTGTGTAGTAACCTAAACACCCCAGGTAATGATACTTTATGAATCTCTTTCACCTACATCAGTTTCACCTTTGTTTTGCTTAGCAAAGACCTGATGAAACATGCACATAGTGCAGATGTCCTGATCCAAAAGATTCCCAATGAGGAACACATCCAAAATTGGATAAATCAACAAAAGCAATACATTCCAAATGAATGAACAAAAGAATCCTATCATGGATCACCTTCCAAAATGAAGTGAAAAGAATCTCAATGTGGATCATCATGAAAAGGATCAAAGTAAAAAAAATCCCAATGAGGATCAGTGAAAATGAGATCTCATAACTTAAACGACCTGGTAAGAAAATCTGTGAAAAAGTTCTACCATGCATTGTACAAGGATGGTTGATCATTCCATGCTTGTGTGTGAGGTTCATATTGAATAATTAAATAAACCAAAAACATGATAAATATCATTTGCATCAAAATATCAACCAGGTATGAGTTTAAGAGAACAAACATACCTACAATCTTCAAGTTCATAAACATGCCAAATTTATATAAAGGATGCACATGTGTAATGCACGATTGATATGATCCCAACAAAAGAAATACTTATCTTCATGATTCAAAAGGTTTTAAATCTTTAAAGTTTCTGTCCACATATGGATATAAACTTTAGGGGGAGTAATTTAAAATTTTTGAGTAAGTCTGTTTAAATTTTCTTTTCTTGCTTAAAGTATTCTCTTAAACAATAAAAAACAAAACAAAAAGAAAATACTGGTGTTGCTACAAAAGTTATACAATAGTATCTCAGTCTATGCAGATTCTTGGAACATGAAAAGTCCAAGATCAGTCAAAATTGGGAAACTTGTATCACTTGTGACATAAAAGTCAATCCAAGCAAGAATTGACAATCATAACAGTCAACTTCATAAGAAAAATCAATCAAGGACATCACTTCATAATATGAAAAACCAATTCACACACATTAACTTTGATCAAGTTCAAAGCTAATGCAGGTAAGTGCATTGGTTAATGCGGGTGAAGGTAACCCATGCATATAACCAATGCGAGTAGCTCTTTATTTCAAAGTGAAACTAATGCAGAGAAAGATTGTACTCTACCGCATTAGTGTGTGAAGAAGTAAATGTGGATTTTATTCTACCGTATTTGCTGCAGTGAGCAAATGCTGACTAAATTTGTTCAGCCACATTTGTTACAGTAGACAAATGCTGATGAACATCTCTCTTTCGCATTTACTACAGTGCAATGCTGACCAAGTGTTGTCAACCGCATTTGGTGCAGTTACACAAATGCTGATTAACTTTGTTCTTTCGCATTTGCCACAGTGCACAAATGCGGATATGATGAAACTAAAGTAACAACACTACCGCATTTGCTACAGTGTGTTAATGCAGATGAATAAAATCACAAGTTATACTTTCGCATTTACTACAGCACACAAATGCGGATGGCAGAAAACAAAAATAACAAAACTTCCGCATTTGCTACAGTGTGTAAATGTGGATGCCATAAAATCACAAGTTCAACATTTCCGCATTTACAACAGTAAACAAACGCGGGTAGTCAAAGTCCAAAATTTTGTCTTCCGCATTTGCTATAGTAAACAAATGCGGATGACCAAAAGACTTAAAATTCCACTTCGGCATTTGCTATAGTGTTTTTAAAATGTGACCGCATTTGCTCTGAAACTTGTAAAATTCAGCAAAAGCCATTATTTGACTATTTAAAGGAATTTCAAAGGGTCATTTAATACTTTTCAAATCTGAGAGACTAAATAGTGAGACGAGCGCAAAAATACAGTAAACCTTATTTGTTCATCTTCATCATCAACAACCAAAGAACTCAGTGCGTTCAAATCAACCTGTTATTATACTCGATTCCAAACAACAGTAGCATTGATCAAAAGGTGAAATTTCAATAAATTTTGCATAACCTAACTTTCAGATTGTTGAACCAAAAGTGAACGAAGAACCAAATGATAATGATGAACACACAAAATCCAACTTATTCAAAGATATGTTGTACATTTTCGACATCAATGAACTTGCAAACTAAGAGACATTTCAACCATTATGAAAAACTTTCATAGTTGTGTTTATCACAAGAACAGAGTCTGATGGAAAATGAAATTGTGTAACAAATAAATGAAGTAAATCTAATAAATAGTTTATCTAAACATGAAAAACAAAGAAAATGTGATTGTTCCACAACAAATTCACCATTTGATGTGACAATAATAAAATAGTGACTTCAAACGTTCATCTTTGAGCACTAAATGTCAAACTGATCAATTATGCACATCCCTTTTCATCAAAACTAACACATATGCCTCTTATGCAGAGTAAATGGCAAATCTTTCATGGAGCAGGCTCCATAATGTCAGTGGTTTTCTAGACCCTAATGTACCAGAATCAGAGGGTCTCAGAGATATGGTTAGATTCATCTCTACAACTAGGATAGCTTACGCTATCACTGTTAGACCCATAATCTATGAGAACTTCATAAGATCTTTCTGGAATTCAACTAAAGTTACTGAAGAAGCTGGTGTTAGAACTTTAACTGGAAGAAATGATCATAATCATACTCTAAGCATCACTGAAGATTCTGTAAGAAGATGCTTGCATTTTGGTGATGATGTTGATGCACCACTAGAGCTGGATGAGGAAGACATAACCGCCTTCTTTGCTGAGATCGGATATGAAGGGGGGTTTTGAAGCTAATAAGATTGTAAAAGGATTAGTTGATTTGCACTGGAGATTTCTAATCTACTACTTTCAGCACTGCTTATCCAAGGGAAAAACAGGGTGGAATGATATTCCAATCACCACTTCCTCAGCAATTTGTGCTCTCTGCACAAACAGACCATTCAACATGTCTGCCTATGTATTTAATGGTCTGGTTTCAAATATACAAGAGGGGAGAAGATGTAAGTTCTTGATGTATCCAAGATTCATCCAGTGTCTGATTAATGAAGCATTCCCACATCTTGCTACTGAGGGACCAATGCTTGATATTCCTCATTATGATGCAAAATCATACAAGTAAATTAAGAAGAGGGATCCCAGAAACTTTTACAGTGGAGCCCACTCATCTCATCTTCCTTGGATGCTTCAACAGATTAGTCCAGAAGAACAAGCTGATGATGTTAATAGGAATAGGTCAGTGTCACCCCAAGATGGTGCGGGGGGTGATTCTCACACTGAGCCTGAAGTTCATAACCATGCATCTCCTTTTGTACCATCACCACAACCATCACCACAACCATCACCAATATCACCACTTCAACACTCACCAAACTCACCACCCTATCCAGTACCCACACATGATAACCCAACTAAGCATGGAGACTCAACCAGCACATCCAAAGCATCCAAATCATCTTCGGATGAGGAGGATCATCATGCTCAAATGCCTATAGAAGGGTCACTTCTGAGGCTGCTCCCTCAAAAAGTTTTGTTGAATCGAATGTTAATAGACCAGATGAGAAAGATGAGTTAATTTCTGAGCTCCTACAAAAAATTGAAAGGATGGAAAGGATACTGAATAGGAGGGCTAGAATTATTGATGATAGGATTCTAGAGCTTGATGAAAAGGAGCAGGAGTTAAAAGAGATTAAAGAAAACCATGAAGCTGAAATGAAGGAGAAAGAGAAAGAGATTGAAAACCTAAAATTTGCACTCAACCATTCTAGAGAAGAAGTAAGTGGCCATGTTGATACACTTGCTATTCAAACTATAGCTATGGAAGAGCAAGAAGATATGATTGAAGAACAAGCAGAAATCATCTCCAATCTCTAGAGTCAAGTTGATAGCCAAAGTAAAAGAATCTCTAAACTTGAGTTACTAATTGAAATACAAAGATGTGCTGATGCAGAAGAAAATAAAAGGAATGAAGAATCAAGTCTTGAGATGGTAGTTTATTCTGGGCAATTAGATGCAACTCAAACTGAGAAAGCTGAATTTAAAGAATTAATCAGTGCTTTGGATAACTTTACTTCTGAAGAATTCACTATAGATGAGGATTTTTGGGATTTTGTTGCAGACCAGAGGACCAACACTGAACCCATTGTGGTCATTCCTCAATCTCCGGTTACATTGGAGAAAGAGTTGAGCATGCAACTAGTACCTGCTGTGTCACTATCAGAAGAACAAAAAGAAATAATCAGAGAGTTTTGTGAACAAGATAAAGAAAATAAAGAGAAAGAGACAGATGATCAAGATAAAGTACAAAAAGGGGCTGAAAAATTGCCTGAGGAGATACAGAAGGCTGAATCCTCTTTTGGTCCTCCACTTCGAACTTATACCAGAAAGAGGAAATACTTATTTGTGAAAGCTAAAGGAAAGAGACCCATGGAAGAAGAAGAACCATCAAAGAAAACCAAACCAGATGATCCCAGAAGTCTTGCTGCAATAGCAGAGTTCCTGGAAGAACATGAAAAAGCAGAGGCACAATTGAAGAAACCAGTTGTACTCATTGATCTTGAAGAAGGAGAGATTGAGGGAGGATATAATGTTGTTGAGCTTGTAGATGTTGACAGCCCTGTGGTAAAAGAAAGAAGTGTGGATGAAATGGTGTCAAAGGCTCAAACTGATGACCTGATGATAAAAGCAATGTTTTTTTATTAATCACGGTTATGGTACTAATGAAGTATTCAACATGACTTATGAAGGCATGATAGCAGAAGAAGAGAAGGTCAACAAATTGTTGGACCCCACAATTGAGACAGATTATAAGAAGTCTACTGCACCCAAAGCTCATAAGTCAAAACTATCTGTCATGAAGACACAATCTCAAACTCCTGAACCTCTACATCCTGATCCCTATAACATGACAGATAGGCAAATGAAGGATTGCCTTACTAGTCAAGGCTTCACGAAAAGAAAATTGGCAAACATGAAAACAAACTCTCTAAGAGCTACAACTCTTAGGATAATAAATGAAAAGAAAGAAAAGCTAAAGAAGTTAGAAGATGAAGTGCTCAATCAAAAGCCAAAATCAAGAATCTCAGCTCAAGACATGAAACTTACTCATAAAGATCAAGACTATCTAGCACCTGTTCTTCACAAATATCCAGAGTGGTTTGCTGAACCCTCCTAACTAAAACTTCAAGAAGGGTTGACCACTGCTGAGATGATCAGAGGTGTAACTACTCCAAAAGGCAAAACAGACCAGAAAATTATTGCTTGGAAGTATGATAGCTCATGGAACATGTTTATGGTTAAAAGGATCTCTGGTCTAGTGCAATTCTTTACAAAGTACTCTGCTCTGGTAAATGCACTTGAGATTCATGACCTGAAAGAACTGGCTAATCTGGAGCTGATCAACCATAATGCCATGTTTAGAACCTAAGAATTTGGAGGTATACTTAAAATGTTCAAGAGAACCAACAACTTCAATTCACTAAAAGCAATATGTATGAGAAAAGATAAAACTTTCAAGAACCCATTGGAGATCAATCAGACAAAACCAGCTGAAGAAGTAGTGTTTCCAGAACTCAGAGTGAAACCTACTGAATCATTAAAAAGAAAAATGGTGGTTGGTACACATTCCTCAACACCAATCCCAAATGTTTATTATGATGAGAAGACCTATGAATTGGTGATTGAGAGGAAATAGAGGATAAAGAAGGTGCTGAGATCAGATTATTCAGTGGCTATGAGGTGAGACTACTGGATCAATCATATGTCCAATATATATATATATACCAGACACTTAAGGGAAATAAACAATAAACTGGGAGAACAAGACATGCACTTCTTCCTAAAGTGCATCAAGTTGCTGAAATTGGCTTATGACCGTATCAATGCCAAGAGAGACAAAAGAAAGAAAAAGAAGACTCCATTGCAAATTGGCTTGTGCCGGCCACTAAAGCAGCATTTTTTTACCTCCACAAGACCCAGCAAAATCATCAAAACCTTAATCACTACCCAAACATTGAAGAACATAGGCTGCATAATCCTTAGGGGGAGTATTGTTGGACCCTGAAAGGATCATGCATGCCAATTCAATGGGTGAGTTGATGGTTGCTTTGCTGAACTCCCACAAGTCCAAGAAGGATTGCGGATAAAGATCCTGCACAAGAAAAACCAAGTATGGTCTTCTGCATTTGTCAATACGGAAGACATAAAACAAATACGGACAAGTATTTGTTCTTCCGCATTGACAAATGCAGAAGATGATATAGTAATGCGGACAAGACTTTTTTCATCCGCATTTGCCAATGTGGATGACCAGACAAATGCGCATAAGTATTTGGTCATCCGCATTAACCAATGTGGATGACCAACATACAAATGCGGATGATCAAGTGAAGAAATGCTAATCAAGTCAACTCATCCGCATTTGCCAATGCGGATGAACAAGCAAAGATGCGGATAAAGACTTAGACTAGTTCTGATGTAATAGGTCAGGGGTAGTTTAGTCATTTTGTAAAAGGCATCTTGTCTGCCTATAAATA
>BJCM01271943.1:0-21999 GCA_018326385.1 Flaveria bidentis | reverse complement strand
AAGATTTAAACATGATGAAGACTCGTGAAGACTCGTTGGAGTATATACTAAAAACGTTTGTTCGAATCAAGTTTGGTACATAAATATTGTTTATATTTATTTTTTAGTCGTATTTGTAAACGTATTGTACTAAAATATATTCATGGCTAACGAGAGTATCGTTAAATTATTATCATTTAATATAAAAATGAACCTATTTCTTACGATTTGAGTTATGAAATTGTATTGAAACTTCTACCATAATATTGAAGCTAGAACTGTACATAGTCATATATAATTAGAGCATAAATGATATACGAGGTTAAAGAAAAAGTTTTAAGAAGTTGAAAGTTGTATATTTTATCAATTATAATATGTGTAATAAATATGTGTAAAATTTCTAAATTGGTCCATAACTTTTGTTAATGTCTTTAGTTTCAAAATTAAATGATTTGAGAGCTTAATTTGATTATGGGAATATGCCTATTTATATACCCTTGAAAACGTTTGTCTTTAAAAATAGGTTATATACAATAAACAAAGTGATAGGTCAGTTAAATGATATTTCATATAGCCTGAAAAAGACTTTTTAATAGTGGATGCATTGTTAACATATTTAAATCGTCTTTGGATACTAAATAATTAAATGAATAACTTAAAATAAAAAAAAATATTTATATTACATACATAAGTTATCTTTCATTTTTATATGACACAAGAAGATCAAGTTCTCCACCACTTCTCATTATCGCTAAATGTTACGATTTTTAACATCATTAATTCATGTCAAAATAAGCTTTGTTACGAGGTAGAATGTGGGAAATCCACATTCATTATTTGAGACTAATCGACTTCAACGAATAACAAAAGTGAAGGATGTAACACCCCTTTGGCAAGGGTTTGAGATATAGGGGTGGGAGAGATAATGGCCTAAGCGGAGGTGCCTCCAAATCGTCCTACACGTAGATTTCTGCCAGTCCTTTTCCTAGTCAAATCGATCCAATGATTCATGAAGTGTTGTGTCATATTATCAAAACGTTATGATGGTTCGTTGCTAATAAAAACATACTTTTGATTTATTGTGGGTGATATATCTTTTTACCGACGAACACACTTTCTACTTTATATCTACTATTCTTTTAAAATCATCACAATACACTAGGTAAAATATAACTAGAAAATAAACAAATTTACTATTTAAATGCCACTTGTGTACCGAGTGATACACCCCAGTCTTGATTTATTTAAAATCTTATTTAGTTTTCAAATAGCCGCGAAAATACTTCAATGTAAAAGCACTTGCATGATTCAAAAAGATTGTAAAGAAGATACCTTACATTTAACCTTTCTGCAACATTTTTCATCATGTACAGTTTCTCGATATTAAATAAAACAGTATTGTTTTAATATAAGTTAATAAATGGAAATTACAACTGAAATAGAAAATATATTGTTGTAGTAACAATATTTGATTTGTGATAGTTGATGCTACCTGTAAGTTTTGTGGTTGAAATGAGAAAAGCAATTCCAATTATTTTTAAAATAAAGATTAAAACCAGATTGATGTTATTGTTTTAGTTCGGCTATATTTTTTTTTATTTTTTTGTAAAGGTGTACTATAGAGGACAAAGGGCGAGTGATGGCTCATATCCCACTTAACATTATATAATAAATATTATTTATTATACATATCATAAAAACTATGTATCCATTTTTTATATTATGTGGCTTGCACTTGAAAAATCCTTTTGTACCCTGCTTTAATTTGTGTTTAAATTATCATAAGATCATCTATAATGGGTGGTTGATAGTGATTATAAAATCATATGTGCATCACGTACGCAAGATGTGTGTAATAGATGACTGATGTTGATATGGTTTTGTAATAATTATTTAATCAATATTTATTTATATTACATTTCTTTAAATTTAAACAAATATTTTTAAATTCAGTTAATATTTAAAAAATAAAAAATAAAACATTTATGCTAATATTAAAAAAACATTACAAAATAATAACTAAACATAACGAAATTAAGACATTTCATATTTCTTTCTATTCACTTGCTTCGTTTTCACGATTTGATCTGTCAACTGATCGGTATTCCCCCAAAGTAGCTTCAAGTTGGTGGCTTTTTGTTTTTCTTTCCTAAACTTGATCTTCTTCTTTTTAGGTTGTTAATTGAAGCAATGCATCATTTTTATGTAGTTTCCAAACTTTGCTTGTAGTTGGACCCTTTAAAAAGAAGAAGCTATCTATTTACCTTTGTTGTCTCTCCCGTCTAGTGATCCGGGTGAATCATTAATTCATCTAGAATTTAGCCCACATGTTCTTCAAGCTCGTTATCGGTGTCGTTGAGGTTTATTTGACAACCGCCACTAGAAGGAGATTGATTAGCTTATTCATTAGGTTGAGGTGTTTTGTACGCTTAATTGACGATAATGATTTTTCCCATCATGAGGAAGGGGTGCCACTTTACACTATGCTTCATAACATTTCAAGCAACAATGTAAATAAATACCTGCTTGTGCATGTTTTTAAATCCCTCCATCACGCCATTAAAATCAATCGCTTCATTGTTATCATTGTGATGAGTCGATGAACATGTAATCTTTTCGCATGTACATCCAAACTTCCCCACGTTGAGACGTATGTTCATCCATTTTGACGATAACAAGTCCTTGGAGTAGGACTAGGGGTTTGTCGCATAAAAATGTTGTCTAACTCGTATCCAAAAATTGTGGTATATATGATTGTTATTTAACAAAAAGTCTATAACGATATTATTATTAAAGTTAAATAATAAATGATATAAAATAAAAAAGTGAAAAAGATCAAATAAACTAAAATATGTCCTTGGTACGAGGCTAGGGGTGGTTTGAACCCCAATCGAACCTTGTCTTGCTTCATAGTTGTCAAAGTCACAGTATCCTTTGCTTTTGTTTGGAGTCTCGGGCTTCATATCTAATCGAACATCATCCACTTCACGAATGCTATTGGTCCAACCATTTGATCTTATTACAATAACATTATTTTTTAGACACATGCCACATCTTTAGAAAATTTAAAATAACGTTCCGCTTCATATGTTAACATTAAATTTAACGTGGTGAATTTAATCAAAAGAAAAACTTTTATTTTGATTGGCATTACATATCACATGCTATTGTATTGCCAGAATAAAGCATTTATTTTAGATTATCATCGAAGCAATAATTATAATCTTCCAAATGAAGATTACATATTTCAGCACCTCAGTATTTTTAATTTTTATCAACGTATTTAAAGTTACACATGATTGTTGGCTTGATATTTTAGCCATTGGAAAAGAAAGAAAGAGCAACCGATGTTTATCTATTCTTTCTTTAATAATAATAATATTATTATTATTATTTCATCTCTCACCCTTCTTCTCTCTCCCCCACCCTCTTCTTCTTCACTGGTCCATCAACACACTGCCCATGCGCCTTCTGATCACAACCAGATAACGAATCAAACTCTGTTCTACGTGTTTTCATAGATCCAATAGATCTCTTTCTTCTGTTTTCACTTCAATTTCTGTTATAAACCTCCGTTTTCGTCGTTGTTGATGGGTTGAATTGCAAGATCAGACCTTCCGATCATGTGAAATTAGTAAGTTAAGGTGAAATTTGGGTGCCATAATGCTCGAATCGAATTGGGTTTTCGATTTACCGCTGTGGAAGTGATCAATTTTGAGAATCTCGCTACGCAAGTTCTTGATTTGGGTTCAAGTCGAATTGGGTATGAAGTTAACGAGAATTCTTCAAATTTCATTGTTTTGATGATGATTGAATTGAAGATAGTTAACTATAACAAAACCCTTTAGACTTTTTCTGTAAAGGAGGTATTTTTTTCAGGTTTTTTAATTTCAATTTCGCTGATTTATCTGTCCTTACCTTTCTTGCTATTTAGGGTAATTTCTTGCATTATTCCATATAAGTTTTGATTTTCTCTATACCAAAATTAGCAAATGTGTGCATCTGCTCTAATACTTTTTTCAGGCTAATTGTTGTTATACTTCATGTGATTCAGTTATTGTGTGTGTGTGTTGATTAAAAAACTCAAGTGTTCTTTGTAGAATCTATCTGTTCAGGGGTTAGATTGAGAATCTTGTTGAAAATTGTTTAACTTTACTAAAAGACTTTGATTCTGTATGGAACCATGAATTATTTTGTGCATTGTTGTGAATTTATCATTCATATACTGTGAGAATTTTGGAGTTGATGCTGATTCTTGTTCTTGATAAATGCTAAAAGGATCTGATGTAGTGTAAGTCACTTGATATTTACTTTTTGTTCATCAACTTTATGTAGAAAAATGGCAACTCCAGTTGAACCACCAAATGGGATTAAATCAGAAGGGAAACATTACTTTTCAATGTGGAAGGCATTGTTTGAAATTGATACAAAGTATGTTCCCATCAAGCCCATTGGTCGAGGTGCATATGGGATTGTTTGTTCTTCTGTTAACCGTGAAACAAATGAAAAAGTAGCAATAAAGAAAATACACAATGCCTTTGATAACCGTATTGATGCCTTGAGAACCTTGCGTGAGCTTAAGCTTCTTCGCTATCTTAGACATGAAAATGTTATTCGTTTGAAAGATGTCATGGTCCCGATCCAAAGAAGAAGTTTTAAAGATGTTTATTTGGTTTATGAGCTTATGGATACTGATTTGCATCAGATTATTAAGTCGTCTCAAGCTCTTACTAATGATCATTGCCAATATTTCCTCTTCCAGGTATGTGGATTGAATCATACTGAAATTATATAATGAAGTGCGGATGTTTGGATGTGTGTTTAAAAAACGATGATGTGATGTTGAATAATTAGCTATAGTAAAATAATTTATAGAACTTAGGATTTAAATATGCTTCTGCTGTTTGAAATTACAGCATGTCAATTAATCAGGTGGTCAATTGTTTGGCAATTCTGGTTTATCTGTGGAGTAAATGGTTATAGTGAGCAAAAATATATATTTTGTCTGAAAAAGAGAAGATCTAAACACCCCCTTAGCCCTTACACTACTTGTTTATGCATGTTAGTTGATCTTTTATTCATGATGCCATTTTGTTCTTAGCTATTACGAGGCTTGAAGTATTTACACTCGGTAAACATCCTGCATCGCGACTTGAAACCTGGGAATCTTCTCATCAATGCAAATTGTGACCTGAAAATATGTGATTTCGGGCTAGCGCGTACAAACAACGGTAAAGACCAATTTATGACCGAGTATGTGGTGACCCGTTGGTACCGGGCCCCAGAACTCCTTTTATGTTGTGACAACTATGACACCTCAATCGACGTGTGGTCTGTCGGATGCATCTTTGCTGAACTTTTAGGCAGAAAACCGCTGTTTCCAGGGACCGAATGTCTCAACCAACTGAAACTGATAGTTAACATACTCGGAAGTCAAAGAGAAGAAAACATCGAGTTTATTGATAACCCAAAAGCAAGAAACTTCATAAAGTCGCTTCCTTTTTCACCAGGGACTTCATTTTCTCGTCTTTACCCTCATGCTCATCCCTTAGCCATTGATCTGCTCCAGAAGATGCTGGTTTTTGACCCTTCAAAGAGAATCAGTGTGTTTGAAGCGCTTCGACATCCCTACATGTCTCAACTTTATGACCCGAATACAGACCCTCCGGTTCAAGTACCCGTGGATCTTGATATAGATGAAGATTGGGGGGAGGAGATGATAAGAGAGATGATGTGGAAGGAGATGGTTTATTATCATCCTGAAGCTGTTGCTGCTGCTAATGCAGAAGTTATGTTGTAACTTGTTATGAGTCTAATAAGCATGGATGTAATGCATTATTAGTTTGTGCTGTTAAATGCATTATGATGCAAAAACAATTTGAACTACTTTTTATGTACATAAGTGTGTATCTTTCTTTTCACCAAAATTTCTTGACGCTACTCTTGGGTTAGAACTTGAAAAAAAAAGGTCCAATTGTTAGCATTTAGCCATTTACCAGTACACCACACTAGCCCAGTAACAGGTCCCAACATGCAGCCCAATAGGTCAAAGCCCAATGTGGCCTATGTTAGAATTCAATAGCCCAACACATTTCAAGTCCACTAAAACTCTAGAGGTGCAGAACCCTGAAAACATGTGCCTATGCCCTATGATGCTAGGCCTAGGAATACAATTTAGGGGTGCACAAAAGGGTTTGGGCTCGATCTGGTTTGGTTCTAAAACAGGTTCGGTCCATAGTCAACGTGGTTAAAAATAGTTTGAGTTTCAATAGGGAAGATTGTATACCCGTTCTGAACCTACGATTTATAACTGTGATTATACCGGTTTCTAGTATACTAGTATCAAAGCGGTTCAATATTAGTTATGTTTGTTGGTTTTGCTTCCCAAACCTTTTTTTTCAACTCTATTATATATCTTTATATATCTTCTTTTGGTGTTATATTCATTTGCATACATGGTAGGATGTATTTAGGGAGGGGGTGGTTATCTTTAACATGTTGAATGAATAAAGGAAATATGAATATTATGTAAAATTGTGCGCAAGTGCATAAATAATACTAATAGTGTTACCTTCTGTTGAATCAAGAATCCGACTGGTAGGAATCCAGATTAATGATCAACGTGAATGAAGATGAGAGCACTTCGGACAAGTGTATAAAACGGAACTCCATTTGCCTTGTTGAAAGATTATGATTTAACTTGATTGATTTCATTAATTCAGTAAACAATATATAATACAAAACTACAAACCGAATCTCCTAAACTAGAGAAGATATCTCTATCATAAATGATACAGTATATTTACTTAATATACAAATATTCTAATACACCCCCTCAGTCGAAGCGTTTGGAGGCCCAATGTTGAGACTGGTACGAAAGTCATCAAACAAAACACGAGGTAGCCCTTTTGTGAAGATATCAGCAATCTGATGTCGGGAGGGAACATGAAGAACTCGAATGTGACCACGTTGAACTTGTTCTCGGACAAAATGAATGTCTAGCTTGATATGTTTAGTGCGTTGATGTTGAACCGGATTACCTGACAGATATATGGCACTAACATTATCACAGTAGACTAGAGTTGCACGAGATAGAGGATGGTGAAGCTCCAGCAGAAGATTACGTAGCCAGCATATGTCAGCGACAACATTTGTCACCCCTCGGTATTCAGCTTCAGCACTAGACCGAGAAATGGTGGACTGTCGTTTAGAAGACCAGGAAATGAGGTTGTCACCCAAATAAACACAGTACCCAGACGTGGAGTGACGAGTGTCAGGGCATCCTGCCTAATCAACATCAGTGTAAGCAGCTAGAGAGATACTAGGAGCCGAGTCAAGATGAAGACCATAATCAACTGTGCCCTGAACGTAGCGGATGATGCGTTTTAAAGCATTCCAGTGATCGAGCCTGGGCGCGTGCATATGCATACAGATCTGCTGGACTGCATAGGAGATGTCAAGGCGAGTGAATGTAAGGTATCGAAGTGCACCTGTGAGGTTGCGATAAGTAGACGGGTCATCATGTAAGGGGCCGGAGTATGCTGATAATTTTGACTGGGTGTCAACTGGTGTAGCAACTGGCTTGGAGGAGTCCATAGAAGCAC
This sequence comes from Flaveria bidentis, assembly GCA_018326385.1. Taxonomy (NCBI): domain Eukaryota; kingdom Viridiplantae; phylum Streptophyta; class Magnoliopsida; order Asterales; family Asteraceae; genus Flaveria; species Flaveria bidentis. Next base: position 14,416 of record BJCM01271943.1, on the reverse strand, counting down.
GATGAATGATGTCTTTGGCGTAAGCCTGCTGAGACAAGAACATAGTGTTGCCATCCCGTATAACCTGTATTCCGAGAAAGTAAGACAGTGGTCCTAAATCCTTCATTGCAAATTCACCTGACAATGTGTGAAGAAGCTGAGAGCGAAGGGCTTCGGTGGACGTGGTGAGAATGATATCGTCCACATAAATTAATAAGTAAGCAATGTCACGACCATTGTGATAGATAAAGAGAGAGTTGTCGAACTTGCTTTGTCGAAAACCCTGTAAAGTGACGAAATTAGTGAACCGATGGTACCATGCACGAGGAGCTTGCTTGAGACCGTATAGGGGCTTCCGTAGGCGACAGACATGGTCAGGAAAATCACGGTGACAAAAACTCATGGGCTGGTACATATACACTGTTTCATCAAGGTTGCCATGAAGGAATGCATTGGTGACATCCAATTGATGGATGAGCCAAGATTTAGATAGAGCAAGGGAAAGAACTAGACGAATTGTGGCCGGTTTGACCACCGGGCTAAACGTTTCCCCACAGTCAACACCCGTCTGCTGGTTACGACCATCACAAACCAATCTAGCTTTGTAACGCTCCAAACTACCATCGGATCTGAACTTGTGTTTAAATAACCACATGCTGCGTATAATGTTCATATCAGGTGTCCTAGGTACAAGCTCCCAGGTCTTGTTTTTAATAAGTGCATTAAACTCGTTGGACATAGCATGAAACCATTCTTGTGAGGACAAGGCAACATGTGGGTTCTTAGGTACGGGGACAACGGTGGATGTATGGAGGTTAAAGTGGTGTTTAGGTTTGACAATGCCACTCATGGACCGAGTGTGAATGGTCCGAGTAGATGGAGCGGCTGAAGGAGCCGGCCGCTGTGGAGCCGTTGGTGGTACGGGCTGAGGTGGGGATTGGGCTTGAGCGGGTGGTGTAGAAGGGAAGTGGGCTGGTTCGTGATGTGTTGGGCCGGGTGAATTTGTGGTAGGCGGGTGGGGGGTTTGAGGCTGGTGTTGTGGTAGGGCCAAGGGTTGGGCCGAATGAGGTTGGGCCAGGGGGTGGGCCGGAAGAGGTGGGGTTGTTGGGATGAACAGTAACCGAGGGATTGGGAGGGGAGGCTGAGGAGTGTTTTTGGTGGAGATATTCCCAAACAAGTGGATGAATGGTGGGGTTTAAAAAATCGTAAGAAGGTGGTTTGGTTGGGGATTGAATGGTATAGGGGAAGATGGTTTTCTCAAAGTGGACGTGTCGAGAAATTATGAGTTGATGAGAAGTAAGATCAAGACACTTGTATCCATGGTGATTTGGAGGATAGCCAAGGAAGACACATGGGTTGGTACGGTAATTTAGTTTGTGAATGGTGGTGGAAGGTGTGAGAGGGTAACAAAGACACCTAAAAACACGAAGATGATCGTATTCAGGAGTGCATTAATAAAGTAATGAGGTGGGGGATTGGAAGTTGAGGGATTTGTTTGGTAAGATATTGAGAAGGTATGTGGCAGTTTCGAGGGCATGATGCCACATGGTGGGTGGGAGGGAAGCTTGAGCTAATAAGGTGCGGACCATGTTATTCATGGAGCGGATTTTGCGTTCCGCTTTGCCATTTTGGGAAGAAGTGTAAGGGCAAGAGAAGCGAAATTGCATGCCGTTTTGATTACAAAAATTGTAAAAGTTTTGATTGGCATATTCTTTGCCATTGTCACATTGAAATTGTTTGATGTTACGTTCGAATTGAGTATGAATTAAATTGTGAAGAATAGTGAACGTATTAAATACTTGAGACTTAGGTGTTGTTTGTTTTTTCTGCAGCAAAATGTCTGCAGTCCGCGGACCACATCTGCAAACATCTGCAGGAGAAGAGGTGGACCAAACATCTGCAGTCTGCAAGAAAAAGACTATTTGTTTTTAAAAATCTGCAGACTGGTAAATTATTTTTTAATTATAATAAACTTATTTTTTAAACCTATACAAAATCGATCACTTTAAATTAAGAAATTATGTTTTTATCCGTAACAATCAAATAATATCAAATGTTAAGAAAAAGCAATTTTGAAATTTGGGGATTCCACTTCCCTCATTCTAGTTTCGTATTCCCAGAACCAAGCTCATTTAATGGCTCATATTTTTCCTCCATTGTTCCATAAGAATGAATTCAAGAAACCCCAAAATGTGCAAATGAAATCTTTAATTTCAAAACCCACTAGTCAAGTGAAATTAATTGAACCCCAGATGAAAAGCTTTTAAATATTTCCAAAGAGACGACGACTATGAAGGTGGAGGTGGCGACGATGCGGCGGTCGGGAAGGTGGAGGCCGTGACGGGGCTGTAGGGGGGCGGCCGATGGCTTTGGAGCTGAGGCCTTATCCGTTGAGGGAGACGCGTTTGAACCGGGGTTGGGTTTTGGAACTTTTTTGATGCATTTGAACCGAGGTTGGGGATCGGGGGAGGGCTCGATGTGGGGATGAAGATGTTGCACCATTTTCTGTTCGGCGGCAGGAGACCGGCGGCGCGGAGGTGATGTCTGTCCGGCGGTGAGAGGAGAGGTGGGGAAGGGTTGCACACAAGTGAAGGTGGTTTCAGGGTTAGGGGGGAGTTAAGAAGAAATGAGAAGAGGTTGAGAAGAGTTGAGAAGTGGAAAGACCACATCTTCTTCACGCAGACGTCAGGAAGACGTTTTTTAATGAAACGTCTTCCAAAAACAAAAAAACAATCTGTGCACTCAAAACCTCTTCCCGCATCTGCGTGCACGCAGATGAAAAGGTTGTGAAGAGCTTATGAAGAAAAACAAACACCACCTTAGTAGCAATGGGAAAGGTCCACAGAAAATTGGTAAAGTCATCTAAAAATAAGATGTAATACTTATGACCACCTGTACTGAGAACGGGTGATATCCAAAGGTCACTATGAACAATGTCAAAGGGTGAAAGAGTACAATTAGTGGAATCATAAAACGGCAATTTAACACTTTTAGCAAAAATGCAAGACTGACAAAGTGTTTTATTAAGTTTTTCATAATCAACAAAAGAAGAAAGTTTCAAAAACTGTAACAAATTGTTGCCAAGATGACCCAAGCGTTGATGCCAGTGATCTTGTGTGACTGCAGCAAAAGCATGTGATGAAGTGGATGAAAGGGGTAGTGGTTCAGTCAGAGGGTAAAAATCGCCAGTGCTATTGCATCTAAGGTGGGCGCTCGAGTTTTGAGATCCTTCACAAAAAAACCAAATGGATCAAATTCAACAGGAACTAAATTATCAGTGGTAAGGCGACGAACAAAAATAAGGTTTTTAATGATATTAGGGGCAAAAAGGACATTGTTGAGTTTGAGATGGGGAAAGGGTTTGAGTAAGGTCTGGTTTCCTTGTGCCAACACGAGAATAGTAATGCCATTACCAACTATAATGTTTTTATTAATGCATTTATTAAAAGTAGACGGAAGAGTATATACCTTGAGTGTTAGTAGAATGTGAGGAAGCGCTAGTGTCCATTATGCCATGATCCGGAGGATTGAGAGCCAAGGTGTAAAGGGCATGTTCGATATCGGTTGGAGAGTAGTCGGTGTAATGGGCTTGGTCTGGCCGCGGCCCAAGAATTCCTTGGGAGGATTGGTTATTGGGTTTGGAAGGGTATGGACATGGTGGTTAGGCTGGTTGGGTTGGGTTGTTTGTGTTGAGAACACTGGCCCATTGTGAAGCAGTCCAGTTACTGGGAAAAACAATGTAGGGGTGGGAAGAGCTGGATGGGGAGGTGTTGGAGGTGGAACGACCACGACCAGAGGAGAAGCGGCCGCGACCGCGGCCACGAGTGCCACGAGTGCGACCACGTCCTCGGTCCGAGGTAGGGTATTGGGAAGGTGGTTGTGTGGTGATGTTGAGAGCAATGGCGGCGGATTGGGCAGCCCGAGTGGCTTGGCGCTTCTTCTTGCTTTCCTCAAGAATGAGACGGGAACGGGTTTCATTATAGTCGGGAAGGGGTTCCCGATTTTGAAGAACGGTAGAGATACCATCATACTGATCGGTGAGGCCGGTCAGAATCTTGAGAACGAGCATGCGATCATCCACTAGAGAACCAACACTCTCGAGTTGATCAGCGAGGTGTTTGGCGTGCTGGCAGTAGTCAGCCATGGATGAGAGATTGTCAAGGCATATGTTTGCAAACTCGTGGCCAAGGAAGACTGCCCGAGTGTTCTTGTTGTCGTTAAACTCGTTTTCAAGTAACGTCCAAGCATCAAAAGCAGTTTGACCGGGTTTTAGAATGGCGTGGAGAAGGGTGGGAGAGATGGTGGCATAGATCCACTGGAGCACGATGGCATCCAGACGCGACCAGAGAGCAGCGGCTGCATGAGCTTCAGCCTCTGCCTTGGCGCGGCTGCTGCATCCGAAGAGGAGGAAGCAGCGGTTGGGGTGGGTTTGGGTGCGAGATGATCGAGGACCTCGTAAGCTTGGCAGTGAACCTTGAATAAGGTGTTCCAAGTGGTATCGTGGGTTGAATCTTTTTCAAGAATTATACGGACATGGGTTTTGATATTGGAGACGGTTAACGCAGGGTGAAGTTTGATCTCCATGAAGAAGAAGAAGAGAAGGTAGACGGCTGAGGGAGGGGGAGGCAGCGGCGGCAAGGTAGGGTTGAGAGGAGGAGAAAAGGATCACTGGTATGATACCATGAAAGATATGATTCAACTTGATTGATTTCATTAATTCGGTAAACAATATATAATACAAAACTACAAACCGAATTTCCTAAACTAAAAGAGATATCTCTATCATAAATGATACAATATATTTACTTAATATACAAATATTCTAATACTTGTGATAGTAAGAAGTGATTTAATTTTGTCACAACCCCTAACGTAAGAATAAGTATTTAGTTTGGTGAGAGCTTAAGCGAATCAATGTGGACTCCTATTCGTTGGTTGTTGCTTGAACATATACTAACTAAGATCAATGTAAAAACATTAAAATTTGTATAAAATTTGTAAAAACTTTTTATAAATGATATAAGTGCAAAATGTGAAATTGATATAAAATGTTAATTAAAAACAAACTAATAAAAATATATACATATTAAAGTTGATATAAACGTAGAAATATTTTTTTTTGAAAAGTTGCTTTTTGAAAATAGTAATGTGAACATTAGTAGAAATATGATGTTTGTTACCAAGATAATAAAAACTACCAGACGTCAAATGTATCACTATGCATACAATATTATTAACATGTGAATAAATTGAATCATATAAATCAAAATTGTTGAAAACAATAGATATTAAAATACTACAATGATATATTTATTAAAATAAAATAACATAAAAAACACTTACATTGTCGAAATAAATTATTACTATAACATAAGAGAGACTGAGAGAGGAAAGATGCAGGGAAAGAAACCACCGACTTTCGATATTTTATTATTTTCAGAAAAAGAAGATAAGATTCCTTATTATTATTTTATAATGAATAATTCTTTTCATTTTAGCCTCTTTTCAAAATAGGCTAAAATTATCCTAACACTATAGGAGGAAACACACCATGTTAATTTGATTACAAATCAAAGAAAAAGGCTTTGCTACTTGCACTGAACAGTGGTAGCAAAATATAATCATCTAAATATTTTCATGTAAATTCATCCATATTCATCTAAATATTTTCATGTAAATTCATCCATAATATTTTCCGGTAACAAAAGAGAATCAAATGTCGATGATGTTAGTGTTATTAATGTAATTTTGTTATTATCAGATTTACTTAATTTCAAAAGAGATATTAGGATAAACATATTTATTTTAGAAGGTGTAAAATGAAATAAAATCAAAACTACAAATATTCTTGGCCACTAACACGTCTCTAAGGTAATGATGGATGAAACCACTAGACCATGTGAGGTTCCAAAGGGGCACAACTCCTTTGATGTGGTTTAAGAGGCTAACACCTTTGGTTGCTTTGAAATTCATGAAAAGTTATTTAAAAATAATTATTAGAAGGACGTGATAATTGGTGGTAACTGATTGTCAGTGACTAAGTTTTTTCCCTAAAAAATTCGTTGTGATTCCAAACACCAAATTAGCTCATCTAAAACACCTTTAGATCACAAATAACTAGTTTCATTTGATTGAGCGATCTATCTCATCATATTACCTCCCTCCCAGGTTAGAGCAGATTCAAGATTCAATCCAACCATGAACTTAAGTTATTACCTCAACCATCAATTAAAATAAACTCTAAAAAACTTAAAATTAATAGAAAAACTTTCATATAATTTTCTTTTATTATTTATTATGATTAAGCTACTTTATCTCTTTTATCTAATTTGGAGTTTAAGTTATTTCTTTTATGTTTCTAGGTGTACATTCATACATTGTTTGGATTAAAATTTGTCAAATTGTTTGGATTAAAAGGCGGGTAAAAAATTAGATACGGTAAATGATTTTACAAATTAAAGGATAAATTAACAAGTTTTGTACAAAAATTAATGAAACAATTAGACAACATGTAACTTTTTTCAAGTTTATAAGACTATAATATGAGATAATAGTGAATAAAAAGTTCATTAAATATATAATAACTAAGTTTCATGAAGCTACCAGGATGAAATTACTTCAACAACATGCAAGATCGCACCTATGAACAAGTTCTCACTTCAATATAATTGGATAGTTATTTATATATATATGTTAATGAACATATAATAAAAGTTTGTCGGCCAACTTTGACACTGTTATGTGGTATGATAAAAGCTAGAAAATCATAGAAGGATATCTTCTTTAGTAATATTAGATCTTGAATTTGCATGGTCCCTAATTCTTATGTGCTTGCATGCATGCATGATCCATCTTTAATAAAGCTATCTTCGTTTCCCCTCTTTATACATAGATTGATTTAATCTTTAAATCCAGTGGTACATGCATGTTACCATGTGAAGTTTATGGTTTTGTATTTACCCATAAACAAACACAATGTATTGATTACATATATGGAACATTGGAACAACAACAGCAACAAGAGAATTAAACAAGGATATATATGATATATCGCACATGAGTAGGAAAGAATGTAGTTAAGTCGTGTTATTTTCTTTAGCTTTTCTTGGATCCTCAAAATTTATCAACATATTTCTAGTATATCATTAACAACTTGCTAGTAGGAAAAATGCAAATGTTGAAGTAATTTACAACATATATGTGAGTTATAGCAACAAATGTCACTACAGCAAAATGGCATGTGCCGACTACATGTAAAAGTTTGATTACGTATAAAGTTTTTTATTTAGAAGAGCTCATAATTATTAATTATTAATTATTAATATTTATTAATTTCGTTGTGTGTTCTACTTAAACTTAAATAAGTTATATATACTTTATTATTTTTTATAGAAAACTATATCATAAAATCAAACATTTTTTTTATTTTAATTTGAATACCACACTGCAATACAATTTTTTAAGCGGAATCTATTTCATTAAATAAAAACGGTTGCGTGTATACATGCATAATTATGAGTTTATGACTATGCATATAAACAAATTGTATAACTGTTTGTACATGGTTTCATTATAGTCATATATAGTTGCACAATTTATGTGTAATTATTTAACATTATGCGATTTTACGACGCGATTGCATTCCCAAGCTAGTCACATATCGTTTTACGACGCAATTGCATTCCCAAGCAAGTAATTAACTTTATGTTGGGAAGTGGGGGTGTGTGCATGCAAAGCTTTGCAGCGAAGGAAGTCATGTAGAATGGATATGAACAAACATTGGATGGTTTTCCTTTACACGCGATTATTATGTTGGCAATGGGGGACATGATCCCCAAAGTTTTTATGATTCTATAAGTCGTCTCCATAAAGTAATTCAATTTGCACATGTCAATTTGAATGACAACATGCCACTAACTCTTAAGTTTTAGTTTTACATCTATTTTTTTTAAACAACAAACCTATCACACAAAAAAATATGACATGATATATTAAAAAGACAAGGTCAAATCAAAACAAAAGTTGACTTATTTCCAATTTAAAAATTTTGATGGTTCTTTTATGTCAGAACGGCATTCAAAACCAATATGTGTATAACTACCTTTATTAAACACTTATATTACACGAATTAAACAAATAAAATATTAAATATAATAAAATTTTATTTAGTATAAAACGATATTATAATTGAAATTGTGTATGAATAATAATTATAAGTAGTATAACAATGATATCAAAAAAATTTTAACTTTTGGTTTTAAACTTTTTTTCAAAAAGAAATTTAAATATTTTGTTTCAAAACAAACCGTTTCAATAATATCAATTTTAAAATTTACCTTATTATAACTTTTATTTTATTTATTTTTGGTTTATAAAAAATGTAGCTTTTATGAAACACCAGTTTTAAAATACTATACGTTAAAAAAAATATTTATGGGTTTTTCTTAGCTTGTAAAAAGCAACATTAAACATAGCGGTATAAATCCTATCAAGATTCAAACATTGCGTAAAATTAGTTGATTGTTACTTTAAGCTTTTCCTCGTAATAATATTAAATATTTTTCACAATCTGTGAGTTCATTTACCAACGATGAAACCGTTTGACCAGTTTAGTAATGTTTTCATTGATTTCATAAACTTTGCCTCTTATAATTATTAGTTTTCTCCACCACCACCAGCTGTCCCTTGTATCCTTGTGGAACTTTCTCACCACCTTACGTCCTCAATCACTCTTCCCTTTTTCATCTACTTAATCACCTCTCATCTTCACTCTAAAATCTCTTACATTCCTTTCGATCTCTTCTATAAACCTCTTCATTCATTCAATCACTCATCATCATCATCAATCATTCTAGTTATTTTCTAGTTTTCGCACACAGATTAATTAGCTTCCTAAATAGCTTTATTTCATACTCGAAATCGAACACATAGATGTTCATCGATTGATGTCTCCTGTCCTCAGCGAAATCCTCCGGTCCGGCTTTACCATCAACTCCTCACTCTGTCGCCGGACCCATCTCGTTCAATCCCTATCCGTCGTCTTCCTCTACTGGTTCTACGTTTTTTCATGAACAACATCCCTTCTATCCACTTGTCCTATATCATATCATATTATATCATATCATATTATATCATATCATATTATATCTGCTTCTGCAAACAATAAACCTATTGAAATTTGTAAGATTTAAATACTAATCCAATTATTCAAGTTCTTTTTTTTTTGTTTTTATGGCTTCTTCAAGTGGTAATTCGCCTCGGATCCATACTTCAGGATCCGAGGAGGATTTGATGGATCTAAGGAAGAGGAAGAGGATGCAATCAAATCGCGAGTCAGCACGCAAATCAAGGATGAGAAAACAGAAGCATCTGGTTGATCTGACGAATCAGATCAACCAGACGAAGAAAGATAACGAACAGATTCTCACAGCCATTAACAACACCACGCCGCAGCTTGTTAATGTGGAAGCAGAGAATTCTGTTTTGAGGGCTCAGATGGGTGAGCTTACACAGAGGCTAAATTACCTCAATGAAATCATCAGTCTCATGAATACTAATAATAATTGTACAACCACTCATTGCATAAGTGGTGCAAGTGGGCTGTATGAGTTTGATGATCACCATGATTTTATTAACAATAGTTGGAGCTTGATGTACTTCAACCAACAACCAATCATGGCTGCTGCTGAGATGTTGCAATATTAGTGGTTAAAGTTAGTTAGGTTTGGTGATGCTTTATAGGGTTGTACTTTTGGGTTTGAGTGGTGGTGATGGATCTTTGTATTGATCAAATAATAAGTTGGCTGTTTGTATGTTAAAATCAAGGTTGGTATCCACTGGAGAAGGAAGAAAGTGGTTATTATCATGCCTTGTTTTTATTTTCTTATTACTTATTATGTATTCTTTTTCTTAATTTATAACATTAGTTATTGCTTGTTAATAGATTGTTAGTAGTGAGATGTGATATGATGACACATCAGCTTCTATTATGGTAGAACGTCGTGTATGAGTAATGGCGGAGCTCAAACTATGTCGTAGTGGGGGCGGGGGTGAAATTATTTTTTTAGGGGGGGAAACTTAATATTTATATAAAAATTTGCATTACCGGACAAAAAGTTTACACTATCGAGATAAAATTTAACACTACGGACGAAAAATAGAGGGGGCGGCCCCCGGCTCCTATGAAGCTCCGCCGGTGTGCATGAGGGCGTGACTGATAGGCCCTACCGTGACCATTACTAACCAATACGACATGAGTGATCCAAGGCTTTTGCTTTTTAATTTTTTAACCACTAACCATAATACATAATTATCTCTTCTTTAATCAAACCTTAAATTCATACAAATAACATTACATTCGTTAGTGAATGTGAGTGTGATAGTAGTCACTATATACGTGACGCTTACGTGACAATATTTTTTCATCACTATCATTGAAATTGATGAAATTGTAAATGACAGTCTAGCTTAGAACTTCTATCAAAATTGATGAAACCATTAAACACCTTGCAAATGAAATAATACAAAACAAGTACTCATGTATATTACTCCTATATTAAACCAAATGTAATTGTTATGAACTAAATTTACGTCTTAATTCTTAAACAAATTGAAATCTATAACCTTTATTGTCTATTTTTTTTATTTAAGTTTTTGTTACATGGTCTCTGGACTTTTATGTTAGTCAAATCTACAGAAATTAGAAACTGACTTAAATATTAATGAGGTAGTAAAATCTAAAGACTTAAGATTAAGCGTCCATTTTATTATTAGATACAATCACTTCAAAGATGAGTTACAAACTCAATCCATAAAATGATAAAATGTTGGTTTATTCCAAATTAACCCTTAAAACTTTATTGCCACAAATGTTATTATCATACATGTTCTAGATAGAAAAACCCGAGTGGGTAGCGTTATTGAAGTGCACTAGTGGTGCTTTCATTAAAATGTCACCAATATATTCATGTATCGATATAAAAATTAAAAGTTAGAGTTTTTCGTAACCACGTGGATAAAGACTATCTGGTCACTAATCTCATTATAGGCATGCATAAATACATCTACAAAAAGAAGGAAGAGTATTTCATTAAGAGACCATGTGATAATGTTCCTCCGAGATATGAAAGAAGTCATTTCAATGCCCTCGATTTAGTGGTTATCTATAGAATGATGCATGGACTCACAAACCTTATATTTAGGGAAGGTATGGTCTAGTGATTATTCGATGCTGAATTGAACAACACTTAAAAATTCGACGATATATATATTGTTGCATCAATATATAAGTAATTTAGATTTTACATGGACTTTGAATCACCTAAGATAAATATTTTATATCAAGAAATAGATTCTCAAAGCTTAAGATTCTACATGTACATGATTATATAATCATTCACATGTGAAGAAAGAGATTGGATGTTTGGAGTTTGAAATTTTCAACCGAATTATTTGCAACTTTAACTAAAAGCATTTTCAGGGAACATCTTCACGTAGCCAACCTATACATCACATGGAAACCTTTCCAATCTAGGCAAAACAGGCTTTAAATCAACTCAAATGTATGACAAAAACATTTTCCTTATGTCTGTCAATTAACTTAAGGAAAAAAAACATTTCAAATTTTGAGTTTATATGATAACCACACTCGTAGACTCAATTTAATCACTTTATTTTTAACCTTTTTATTGAATTATGATCTTTAATCTTTAAATTTTCAAATATTGTTCACACATCCATGTAATTTACATAATTCATAATTTACTTTCTAGGGATTTTGTGTACTTACATTCATCTTTGAAATTACTACCTCGTGTCTCCATGACTTAAAATGTTGAACTTTCTAAAATTAATTTTCTATCATTAGTAATTTAATTAACACATTAACTTAATCTACTATGAACAGTAACTTAACTTTAACTTAATTTAAATTTACTATCAACGGTAACTTTATATGACACATATTAAATTTGGTCACATGAAACACATGGTTTTTAATCGATTCAAATGATAGACTTGTATGACCCAGCTCGTATAATTTTCTTGCCATAAGATTGCAACACAATACCCTTCTTTCTTTAGTAACCCAAGTTTTTGTATCAAACCAATGATATTTGTACATATGGATCACTTTCGAATAGTCATTGAACCACCACGAATCACCACCGACCACTATTTTCTCTCTCTAACTCTCTCTTTCTCTCGTTATTAGAAATTCTAACATGAGCCTTCAATGCTTTTTTTGTAGTTGGGTTTCGCATATATATGAGTCATAGGACTCGATACGGATCGTATAGAGGATACATGTCAAAGGTGGTTCTGTGTTTGACTCGTGTTGCAAGGTTACATGACACGTGGTGGCTATAAAACATGCTCGATGACATTCTTATACGCATCATATGATTCTATTGGTTGTATTCCTGTATATAGCTTGTCGTAAAAATGCGTAGCAAACTAATTATAACCTCTTTTCTAGTAGTGTATGCCTATTAATGATAGTTTTTAGCGCCTCAAGTCACAACTTGACATCCTTGTTATCGACTTTCACTATCATAAACTTCCCTAAAATAGTTCACGTGGTTAATCTGTTGGTTCTTCATGGTCTGGTTTTGATAGTTTTTAAGTCACACCATTAATATTTTACTAAAACAGGACCGTTGGAAATTAAAACTGTAACGTTACTTTTTTAACGGTTTGGTTTCACAATTTGAGTTTATCGAGCCTTTAAGAAAACACATAAAAAATAAATAAATAAAGGTGGTAAGAAAAAGGTTATCGAATATAACTGTCCAAAATCGAACCTTGTAAGTTGTAAAATAAATAAAAGTAACTACAATGCCTTTATATAACAGTATAACAAATACCACTTTCATTCGTATAATACCGAAGTACTATTTGGCCCAGCAATTTTATACGTCTATAACAGATCCACTTCACGAGGTATGATTTAACCCAATTTAACTTTTGTAAACTTTACTATAGAATATACTAATATAGTACATAAATATAAATAATTTGAACTATCTAGAAAAATAAAATCTGACTACTCTAATAAAATAATAATTTGAGGTGACACGTGGCAGCATTACAATAATCCACATTAAAATTTTCTCGTCTCTCTCTCATCTTAAATAGTTACCTTAATTACTAATAATATTATTAAACCTTCTTGTACGTTTAATAAATTAAAAAAATCTACTTATTAATGTTATTTTCAAATAAGAAAATGTTTATAAAATAATAAATTTTTCTAAAGAATAATTTTTTTAAAAAGTACATAAATATTTTAAAAATTGGTATTTATAAAATTCAGTTTTTTAAAACCAAAAATAATTAATTTGGGAGTTATAATAAAAAAAATTAAAAAATAACATTTTTATACGGCTTGTTTTAGAACAAAATGTTTATTTTATTTTTTTGAAAAAAACTTATTACAAAATTTTAAAAAGTTGATATCACTGTTTTATTAGTTATAGTCATTTCTCATACGTAATTTCAGTCATATTATATCTTAAAATATTATTTTATAATTAATAAATTTTATTTTATTATACTAATATTTTCTTTTATTCAACCCGTGTAATACACGGGTTTACTAAAACTAGTAATATATAAACACTTACAGTCTGGTCTGATTTTATACAGCTGGCTTTTTGTATAAGACGTAAGCCAAATCAGTGGTTACGGTTTGAAATCTTTGAAAGCAACCGAATGTATGTGTAGAGAATTATGAAGGCTGAAGCAACCAAAGTCCTTCAGCGAACTTCAGCTGTTGTGACAACCGCAGTTGTCTTCAGCTGTTGTTTTCGGACTTAAGTCTTCAGCTGTTTTCAGACTTAGTCTTCAGCTGTTTTCTTCACCTGTTTGTCTTCAGCTGTTTTCAGACTTAAGTCTTCAGCCGTTTGCAAACTTAGTCTTCAGCTGTTTATCTTCAGCTGTTTGCAGACTTAGTCTTCAGCTGTTTGCAGACTTAGTCTTCAGCTGTTTGCAGACTTAGTCTTCAACTGTTTGTCTTCAGCTGTTTGTCTTCAGCTGTTTTCAGACTTAAGTCTTCAGTTGTTTGCAGACTTAGTCTTCAGCTGTTTGTCTTCAGCTGTTGTCTCCAGACTGTCTTCAGCTGTTGTCTTCAGACTTAGTCTTCAGCTGTTGTCTTCAGACTAAGTCTTCAGCTGTTGTATTCAGCTGTTGTCTTTAGACTGTCCAGACGTAGAGAATTATGAAGAGGCTGAAGCAACCAAACACCCAAAGTCCATTCTGCATACATGCACATGAGTACTGAAGTAGAAGCTTCGGAAGTTCTCACACCAGCAATAAGAAATACTCAAAGTGTGAAATCTTTCGAAGCCAAGACCAACATCTTCCTAAGTTAAACATGAAGTCTTCCGAAGCTTCAGAGACAAAGTCTTCCGAAGCCTCAACCTATGAAGACAGATTTCTT
>BJCM01271941.1:0-10318 GCA_018326385.1 Flaveria bidentis | reverse complement strand
ATATAAAGATATAAAATAATAATTTTCATTATATATTTTATCTCTACAAAAACACAAGATATACGAATAATTAAACACGTTTCCACGTTACGCGATAAACTTTCCTAATTATTATATAAAACACATAAACACGTAAACACAACATCATAATCACATTAACAACTAGATTATCACCCATTTAACATGATTAATTATTATTACGTCACCAACGTTAAACGACAACTAGTGTGTGCTCACGACACGTGTATGCAAAACTTAACGGAACTAACGGAGTTGGATAATGGAAAATTACCGGATATCACATAATAAGAAATATATCAAGCTCATTCATTTATTTAACTAGGTCCAATCCTAGGTGTGAGCAAGCTTCAAAGGTGACAATCAAACTTGAGCATTTCCTGAAACATGTTAAAAAAAAGGTTAACATAATGTTGATGAGATTTCCATAGTTTTCAATACGTAAGTATATAAAAGATGGCAATTCATGTTGTAAGTTAGAGAACAAAGTAACTATGGATGTAAGACAGAATGCACAATCAAACCTTGACAGATTTTTATAAGTCTCAAATGTTTACAAGTATATATGATTAGCTAAGTGTACTTGGATTAACCAAGCAGGCTTGTCAGGCCCATAAATCTATGACATCGCCAGGCTAGCAATAGTTAATGATTGTACATATAATCGACATTACATGGTAGCTACCAAGATCAACTAATCACAACGTACAAGTGAATTCCCATAAGTTTATAAGAATCAAACATTTTACAAGTGCAATGGTTATAATGTAACATGTTTCACCCTAAAGTGTGAAAATATGAAAAAGGGGTATAGAAATACTCACTTGATCAATATATATATATTTGAAGATTAAATAGAATAATAAATGTCGTTTCAACAATGCACCTAAAATGTATATTTATAGAATTTTAAGTTTAAAAATAGTTTTAATGGTTAAACGAGAACTAGGGTTTCAATTTGGTATTTAGGGTTTTGTCAAACACTTATTTTTAACGAATGAAAATCAATTATATTTTCTTGAAATAAATGCTAAGAAATATATTTATATTTTATATATAAGGATATGAAGGAGAAAAATATTTATAATAATTTGAAGAATTTAAATATACAGTTGAAATAAAGTTTTATAACTAAATGTAATTAGCACGCTTTAAACATTAATTTTAAAAACAATATTTGAACCAATAATAATCTTTTATTTACTATTTAAAATTAAAAAAATAACCAAGAATAACCATTAAAATATTCTAAAAATTAAATATTTAATTGTTTAATTTTTTAAGAAAAATATAGAAAATGATTTGATGCTTTTAAAATTATTTAAAGTTTAGAAAATCCATTTTTATATTTATTAAAAATATTTTGAAATTTTAGTTTGGAATAACGGCCTTTAAAAATATACATGAGGTTGCCCGGGTTCGAACCCGGGACCTCATGTGTAGAAGCATAATGACTTAACCAGTGAACCAGGGTCGTGGTCTTGGTATTACTTGGTTTTAATTCCTTAAAAACCATATAAACAAAACCCCCAAATTCCTTAGAACCCTACAACCGATTAGCACCAAATTGATCATCAATTCGTTGTTGATAATCGAATTAACCATGGGAATTTTAATCCCCATGATTAAACGAGTGTATTCATGTGTTTAATTACCAGGATTTGTGTAAATCCAATGGAGAACGAGCACAAGAACAGGTCGCGGCTATGATGCAGTTCGTTCAGGTTGCAATTGGTGATGAAGATCGAATTTGTTCTACAGAAAGCTTCGAATAGCTCAAATGATGAAAATCCCTTTGTCAATTGTGGGTTAAAGGGTTCGAAAAGAGGTCTACGAGTGAATTGCAGGTCGCGACGAAGGAGAAAATCGAATGAGAAGTTTTGTAAGTTTTCAGGAGAAATTGAGAGTTGTAAATGATTAAGATTTGTTAGTTGATTGTTTAAGTTGGTTTAATTAGATTATAATTATGAATTAATGCTCAAATGGCTCTTTTGATGAACGTGACGGTTAATCGACTTGTTTGGAGTCCATAACGGTTGTTTAATCTCAATTGAAGATCATAATTGAGTTCGAAATGCGTTAGTGAATCGGTTGGGTTCATTTGGCTTTGAAATTGGATGTTTATATTCGGTTTCTTGGCCTCGCCGGAGAGTTGCCGGTGGTTGGCCGAACATTGGCCGCAAAACCGTGGGTAAAGGGGGGTTTTTGGTTTGGGATTTGGTTTAATACACAAATGGTCCCAGCGGTTTAAACTTTATTATTTTATGCCCAAACTTAAGTGTTTGAAGTTTCCTAATTAACAAAAAGACCCTTTCAACTTTGAGTTTTATATAATTTGACTTTTAAATTTTACAATCTATTACTATTATTATTATTATTACTACTAATAATAATAATAATAATAATATTATTATTATATTAATTTTATTATTACATTTATTATTGTTGTTATTATTATTTCTCTATACTAATTATTATTATACAGTTTTTAATATTTTAATTACTAATTTGCATAATTTAAAATTTAATGACAACAAAGAAAAATAAACATAGATAACCCATAAGTTTAAAAAATGCCTACAATAACCCTTACAAGAATTTAACGAAACTATTTTTTAGTTAACCAAAAACACATGATGTTACAGTCTCCCCAACTTAAAAGAATTTCGTCCCGAAATTAAGAATGAACTAAGCGAACAAATGCGGGTATCTTGCCTTCATATGGTCCTCACGCTCCCAAGTGAACTCAGCTCCACACTTATTCTTCCAACGAACCTTGACAATTGAAGTAGTTGTGGTTCTAGTCTTCTTCATAATACGATCCATAATTTCAACAGGTTTCTCAACAAAGTGTAATGACTCGTCGATCTGAATGTCTTCCAGTGGAACATGCAGACTCTAGTCAACCAAACAATTTCTTAAATTTGAGACATGGAACACAAGATGAACTCCACTTAGGTCGGAAGGTAGTTCCAGTCTATATGCCACTTTCCCAATCCTTTTCAGAATTTTGAAAGGTCCTACAAATCTTGAAGCTAGTTTACCCTATTTTCCAAAGCGAACAACACCTTTCCACGGTGAAACCTTAAGAAGAACCATGTCACCAACTTGGGACTCCAATGGCTTACGACGTTTATCGGCATAACTCTTTTGTCGACTTCTTGCTACTTCAAGGTTCTTGCGGATTACGGAGACTTTATCGGTCGTTTCTTGTATAAGTTCAGGACCAGTGATAAAATTTTCTCCAATGTCGGTCCAGCAGATCAGTGATCGGCATTTACGACCAAAAAGTGCTTCGAACGGTTCCATCTTAATACTAGAGTGATAACTATTGTTATACGAAAATTCCGCGAGCGGTAAATGTGTATCCCAATCACCACCAAAGTCAAGGACACATAGTCGTAGCAAATCCTCGAGGGTTTGAATTATTCGTTTGGTTTGACCATCAGTTTGAGGATGGTAAGCCGTACTTAAATCCAATTGAGTACACAAGAGTTCTTGCATAGATGACCAAAAGTGCGAAGTGAAATAAGCGTCTCGGTCAGATATGATGTGCAACGGCACGCCATGACGACTCACAATTTTGTCAATGTAGATGCGAGCCAGTCTTGAAACTTTGTATGTGTCTCGTATTGTTATGAAATGTGCCGTTTTGGTCAAATGGTCAACAATCACCCATATACTATCATGACCATGAGGAGTACGAGGTAACTTGGTTATGAAGTCCATGGATAGATGTTTTCATTTCCACATAGGGATTTCGGGTTGTTCAAGTAAACCACTTGGTCGTTGATGCTCGGCTTTAACTCTTGCACATGTGAGACAGTTGGAAACATAAGACACGATATCTTTCTTCATTCCAGGCCACCAATATTGACCACGAAGGTCCATGTACATCTTATCGGAGCCAAGACGAGTGGAGTATCGAGTTTGATGAGCTTCTTTCATAATGAAGTGTTGAAGGTTCTCACGATTCGGGATCCAAAGTCGATTCAAGAAGTACCACATGCCGTTCGGTTTTGTCTCCAGTTGTGACCGAACGTTAAATGTCAAATCTTCATCTTCCCTTCGTCGGTTAACATTGCTTGTTGAGCCTCGTGAATGCATAACTCAAGATCACTATCAATCCTTATGTTTCAAAGCATGATAGTAGCCCCGTTAACATCCACATGAATCTCGGTATCAAATGCCCCTAACGTATCAAACCATTTCCTTCGATCTCGGATTTCTTTGAAGCAAGACAGTCTTGTTGTGGACATTGCGACTCAGCGCGTCGGCTACTACATTCGTCTTTCCAGGGTGATAGCGAATGTCATAGTCGTAGTCGCTAATCAACTCAATCCAACATCTTTGTCTCATGTTGAGATCCTTTTGGTTGAACATGTGTTGGAGATTCTTGTGATCGGTGTAAACAATTGTAAGGCCCCATTCCCGGGACGCTTACAGCTGGTAAATCATTGCACATAAAACATATAACTTACATTTAATCATTTATAAAACATTACAGTGGAAACATAAAAATAAATTTTCATATCATTACAAATGTTTTTGCAAGTTAATATAAGCGTTAATTTCAAAACATCATTCGTTCGCATTACAATGCAAAAACATTAACAAAAGAATGCCATCCAAATGCCGAGTAGCCGCCCCGTGCCATCCTTAGCAATCATTACCTGCCAACTGGAAACACATAAAAGTCAGCATTGCTGAATGAGTTATAGTTTTATAATAATAAAATATATTTTTCTTTCGTTAAAACCGTACTTTACATTCATGCGATCACGCAATATACGTACACATAGATAATATCATTATTATCTTCATTATTCGTTCTTTCTTTCATTTTTCATATCTTTCGTACCAATACCATGTGCTACACCCGAAACTATATGGCTACTGGGCCGAAGTCTATAAATAAACAACTATACATGGTGCCGCAGTACCGGGGTAACCGGTAGAGGTTCTATACAAATGGTCGATCACAAAGAAAGACCCCGATGTGCATCCTCCCGGGGTAGCGAACCCGCACACCGTTAGGCTAACACCTTTTAATGGTGTGTCCCTTCCATACGTTTGCTTGCAAGACTTTCTTTACTTTTATCATTCATTAATGCATGCATTCTTTCTTCATGTTCCTCTTTCATTATCTTTCACTTTACATTATATAATACTTTCATTTCATTCATTAACATAGCACATAAAGCCACAAGAGAGATAAACATACATCATAACAAGGAACATAACATACACAGGCATCAACATCATACAAGGCAACATCATACATACATAACATACATCATGCATAAACATGCAACATCATCATCATGCCCAACATAAACTCCAAGACCTCGAAAGTCACCTTACATGAACTTACAGGAACTTCCACGTCAAAACTTACATCTGCACTTTCCCCCGAAAGTTAGTCATTAGACTATTCTTTTCCTCGGGTACAACAGCCCTATTTGGGCATATGGGCACCCTTCAGTCGCATGGCCTCCAGCGACTGAACATCATGCGAATGTACCAATGCGGATGAACACCTATGCGGATGAACACCCAATCCTGCGAATGGACCTCATGCGAATGGACTCAATGCGGATGAGTCCTATACGAATGGAGCTAATGCGGATGAAACTAATGCGGATGAGCACTTATACGAATGGGCCCTTAGTCGCATGACTCCCCATGCGATTGACTCTCAGTCGCACGACTGGCAGGCGTATGGGCCTTAGTCGTACGTCTCTCATGCGATTGACCTTCAATCGCACGACTGACATGCGTATGGCTTTAGTCGCACGACTGGCATGCCATTCGGTCACACAGCCCTAGCTGTGCAGAATGCAGCACACCCCCGAACCCAATCTGCCATTTTCGACTTCCAAGCTCATCTAGACCCATTCTAAGCCCAAATCAACCATCCTAAACCTTAGGAATACATACCACAACACCATTCAAGCACACACAAGCTCAAAAGCAAGACCCAAACAAATCATACACGTACCCACACATACACAAACGGGTCAAACACCCACACACCCTAAAAACTCGATTTTCAGATGTGTTCCAGCCCCAAATCATTCAAAAACGTGTAAAAGAAGGGTCCTAGAACTCACACAAATGACCACAACGAGAAGAGCTTCGATTGGACCTGCCACACGACGATTTTGCTCTCTTGAATCAACCTGAACCAACCTTTTTCTCTTATTTTCTCCCTTTTCTCTCTTCTTCCTCTCTTTTGGCTGATTTGTGGGTGTTGGGAGAGGGTAATGGCTGCCCTCTCCCTTCAATTATCACCATATACCCAACTTTCTCTCGTTGGCGAGTTTGGTCCCTCGACTTTGGACTTTATTTCTTTTTCTTTCTTCATCGGATTCAAAGAAAAATATCATGGCGTTACAAGTCCACCCCCTTATATAGGTTTCGTCCCCGAAACCTGTTATTCCTCGAACAAACATGGGTAATGCTGTCTCATTTCTTCCTCAGTCTCCCACGTCGACTCGGATCCATTCCTGTGCTTCCACTGTACACGCACAAGAGGAACCACTTTATTTCTCAGCCTCTTTTCCTTTCTATCGATGATTGCCACTGGTTGCTTCACATAGTTGAGCCGTTCGTCTACTTCGATATCCTCCAGTGGAACAATCATATCTTCATCTGCCAAGCATTTCCTCAGATGAGATACGTGGAATGTCGGGTGAATTCCACTTAACTCATCTGGCAAGTTTATAGGCCACCTCTCCTACTCGAGCAATGATTCCGAAAGGGCCTATGTACGGGCTCAACTTTCCCCACTTTCTGAATCGGATAATACCCTTCCAAGGTGAGACCTTCAACATAACCCGGTCACCCACCCTGAACTCAATTGTTTTGCGTCGTTATCAACATATGACTTCGGTCTATCTTTGGCTGCCTTCATACTATATAACATCTCATAAGGTGGCATACCAATGCTGGCAAGATAACTGTTGTTGTATGAGAATTCAGCTAACGGTAGGTGGTCATCCCAACTTCCCCCAAAATCAATCACACATGCCCGAAGCATGTCTTCCAATGTCTGAATGGTCCTTTCTGACTGACCATCAGTTTGAGGATGATAAGCCGTGCTAATATGTAACCTCGTCCCCATGGTGTCGTGGAATTTCTTCTAGATTTTGGAGGTAAACCAGGTGTCACGATCATACACAATAGACACTGGCACACCATGACGAGTTACAATTTCTTTGATGAACAGATCAGGCAACCTCTCAGATGAATATGTCTCGCGAATCGGTCAGAAGTGAACACTCTTCGTCAAGTGGTCTACAATCACCCATATGGCATCATACCCTTTCGGAGTACGCGGCAGCTTCGTAATGAAATCCATGGTGATGTGCTCCCACTTCCATTCCGGTATATCCAAAGGTTGGATCTTCCCATACGGCTTCTGATGCTCGACCTTCACCTGTAGACAAATAAGGTATTTACTCACATACTCCACCACATCACGTTTCATACCCGGCCACCAGTAATCCTTCTTCATGTCTTGATACATCTTTGTTGTAACATCTCGTAGTTTTCCGTTAATAGAAAGTTAACTTCGTTTATACTTGTAAGGGCCATTTATGCCATTTATGAAACTTATGGATTATTTATGTTTACTTCTTAGTTTTGTTTTTAATTCTTTAAGTTGGAAGTTAAAATTTTGATTAATAAATTTAACATAATAATAATACTAATAATAATAATGATAATGGTACTATTAAAAATAATAATAACAAAAATTATGATAATAATAGCAATAACAATAAGTATAATAATAATAATAGTAATAATAATAATAACAATAATAATAATAATAATAATAATAATAAACATTAATAATACCATATTAAGTTACTTAAAAATATTTAAAACTTAAATTAAGTATGTTAAGGGACTTGTTTGTCATTTTTATAAACTTTAAAAGAAGTTTGAGCATAAAATAATAAACATTTCAAAGTTGAGGGGCTGTTTGTGTAACTTTAAAAATCAAAACCCCACTTCCCCTTCTAACCCGTTTTTCCGGCCGTTTTCCGGCAAATCTCCGGCGGCCTCCAGCCACCTCTAAACCGTCGAATTTAGTCGCTTCTTATTCCAAAAACCGTCCCAAAACCTCCTGGAACCTACCTCGAACTTAAATGCAACTTGTAGTCGAGTTAAAATATCGGTTACAAAGCTCAATCGAGAGCATAACCGAAGCTTTAAACACCATAGCCATTCGGGCATTAAATCTTAATAATAATCTAATTGAACTAACCTAAACAATCATCTAAGTAATCCTAAGCATTCACAACTCTCAATTTCACCTGATAAACTCAATTCTTTGACATTTGAATCATCATCCTCATCGTGACCTGCTACATAGTGAACTTCAACTTTCGTTCGATTATAACCGAAATTGGGTGAGGGCTTTTACTTAACAACATCATTGGAAACTTTTGTCACGACGAATTCGAGTTTAATCATCATTATCTTCTCGAACCGGATTTACCGTAGTCGCGATTGTTCTTCATCTCGTTTTCATCGATTTAAACTTCAAACCAGGTAATTAATTGCACGAATACACTCGGTTTTACTTGGGGATCAAAAGGCCCATGATTAATTTGGCTAACAAACTCGAATTGATCTTCAATTTGGATCAAAACATTCTAGGGTTTATATATGATTTAGGGGTTTTCTTTCTTTCATATTATAACATTTTAAAACCAACCTAAACCACGGCCACAACCCTGGTTTACTTGTTACACGCTTGCCTTCTGGACTTGAGGTCCTGGTTTTGAACCCGGGCACCCTCAAACCATTTTTTTGGGCTTTTCAGCCTTTAAAAAAATATTTAAAATCTCTAAGATTATAAAAATCAATTTTATAAACTTGTTTATTTTTTTAGTTATTCAACTGTTTTCTATAAATTTATTTCTTTAAAAACCTTAATATTTTTTTAAATGTCAACAAATGTTATAATTAGTTCATTTTATAAAAATAAACTATAAATAGTTGAAATCACTAAATTATTATTAGTCATTACATTATCTTTAAATATGGATTAATTATGTTAATTATAGGATTTTATTTACATTTTATAATTAAATCATTAGAAGGATTTAATTTCTTTTAGTTTCACAAATCATTATAAAAGGGATCAATTAAGTTTTCTTTCATTGTAACAAAATGTATATTTCTGATTTCGATAACAAATCTTATTTATGAAAAACCCCAAATCCTTATTGAAACCCTAGTTCACGTAAAAAAGTTAATATTATTATTAAACTTAAATCTTGTAAATATATATGTTTAGGCATCTTGTGAAGGATTATGTTGCAATGTCGATTCTTTTCTTAATAATCATCAACTATATACTTATTTACCATGTGAGTTTCATTGCCCTTTTTTTACATTTTTTCACACTATTTTGGGGTGAAACATGATACTTATACATCATTCACTTATAAATGTTTGAGACTTATAAAGCACTTGCAATTCATCTTTATATTTTGTCATGGTTATTTATGTGTTGTAAGTGATTATATGAGATACATAGTTTGTTTACAATCATTAACTATTGCTAGCTTGGCGACGTCTTAGATCTTTGGGCCTGACAAGCCTATTTGGTGCTAAAGCCGAGGTATTGCTAGCTCCTGATGACGTATGCTTGTTCCTCATGGGAACGAAATACACTTAGTCAATCTTATATACTTGTAATCAAGTCGAGGTTTGGTTGTAACGATATGTGTTCTATAATCTTACTAACTTATAACATATGACATGAATTGCTACTTGTAACCTTATCATATTATGTATGAAAACCTTGGAAACTCACTAACTATTTTTAGTTGGCCTTTTATTTTTATCATGTTTCAGGTAATCCTCAGGTTTAAAGTAAACTTTTGAAGCTTGCAATAATCTAGGACTTGGACCTAGTTAATGAAATAAAAAGATTATATTTTGTTATGTTATATTTGAACTTATTTCATGTTTGAGACTTATATTTTTAATTCCTTTTGAAACTTATAATTTGAATATTTACATTTAAATATAGCGTTATGTGGCTGTGAACAATCTTAACCCTCACATCTTGATGATTCCGTCGTCAAGGTTGGGGTGTGACAGATTGGTATCAGAGCCCATAACTATAGGGATTTGGGTTATTAGAAATGGTGACCTAGACTATAGTTTATGCATGAACCTTATAGAATAATATTATTATTCTTGTAAAAATATATTGTTTTGCATGCTACATAATGCTATGCCATACTTATGTGCAACTTGATGCCTTAGCATAGGT
>BJCM01271938.1:0-32987 GCA_018326385.1 Flaveria bidentis | reverse complement strand
TACTTGTTTTAAACTCTTCTTGGGGCTGAAAATGTATTTAAACGATTTTACAATGTTTATGTATGTATACCCGTATGTATTATGCATGTTGATGATGTTTCTTAGATGCTTATAAGTTGTTGATGCTTAGAATAGCCTTGGTAAGCTTAGAACAATTAGGCTTGATGTTTGGGTTCAGAAATATCCTAGAAATATGTTGAACAGAAGGTTCATGCGCCTAAGTAAGGCCCATGCGCCTGGAAATGCCTTAGAAATGTTTAAGTGTAACTCATGCGCCCAAATAGTACCCATACGCCCGAATGGCTCATGCGCCTAAGTATGCCCAACCGCCCAAACCCCATGCGCCTAAGTGTTCATGCGTCCGAATAGTACCCATACGCCCGAATAGCTCATGCGCCTAAGTGTTGAAACGGTTAAGTATTGGCTGATGTGCCTGCATAGTGATGAAACGCCCAAACAGGGTTCATGC
Organism: Flaveria bidentis; assembly: GCA_018326385.1. Taxonomy (NCBI): domain Eukaryota; kingdom Viridiplantae; phylum Streptophyta; class Magnoliopsida; order Asterales; family Asteraceae; genus Flaveria; species Flaveria bidentis. Next base: position 32,518 of record BJCM01271938.1, on the reverse strand, counting down.
GCCCAAATAGTGTCAAAACGCCTAAACACTTAGAATTTATTACAGAATTTTTGGGAGTCTGTGCTTTTAGGATTTTGACCGAGGTTGGACGAGGGCTTATTAATGTTGGGTTTCATGCATTATTATGATTGCTTTATGATTGTTCCTTATTATTATTATTATCATTATTATTATTATTATGTTTATTCTTATCATCACTATTAGTATGTGACTTTATGTGGTGTGTTTATTATCGTAATGTAATGTATTACTACTAATAATAAAGTGAAAGAGCCATGAAGAAGAGAAGTGGAACTTAATTAAAATGTTAACAAGTCTTGGAAGCTTATAGGAGGGACACGACCATGTAGTCGTTAGCTCAACTGTGATGCGGGTTAGCTACCCTATAATGCATACGGGGCCAGTCAATTGAGATTGGCGGACCTTTGCAGCGTACCCTAGGTGATTGGGTTGGCCTTGTATACAGTAATCAGAGCCCTTTTGACGAAATCAGAGGCCCCATCACCATTTTCCCCCGCGCACATAGTTTAGGGTATTGCTCATTGGTCCACATAGACAGTGAAAGATAAAGATAAAAGAGTACATGGTAAACAAGGCATACAGTAAAGAGGAAAAGCATTACCTAATTGTATAGTTAGTGCATGCTCACATATAAAGAGATGAATTTTTCACAGAAAGAGTATTTTCATATGTATGCCTTACAGAAAGTATTTTATTACTTTTAAAACTAGAACTCATTCAGCAACGCTGACTTTTATACATTTTCAGTTGGCGGGTTAATATTGCTAAGGATGGCACGAGGGTGAAGCTACTCGGCAGGGAAAGACTGACATCCATTCATACTTGTTATTGTTGTTGTTTTGTAATGCAATTAAACAATTCTTTTGTAATCGGTTAAACAATAGTGTATTGCTCAACAATATTGTTTTAGTGAAATGAATGGTTTTTGGTAAAATAATTCCGCTGCTTAAGCTTGTAATGTATTTAATGCTGTGAATGACCAACTGTGAGGTCTCTGGGAACGGGACCTTACATACAACATAAGGACAAAGTGTAAAGATTATCAATAATTATAAATTGATCAAATTGTTTTTAAAATCAGATGAGCCAATGCCATGGTCACGGTGCTAGGTCAAGGTCTTCAATAATAGCTAGATTCCTTTCATGGATTACCTGAAACATGCTAAAAAAGAAATTGTGTCAACTAAATGGTTGGTGAATTCAGGTATTTAAACTTTAAAAACAAAAGGATTCATTAGAATCCACATTTCATTTAAAAGAATCAAAGATTCACTATTGTGGGGGATCACAATCAACCTTTCATTTAATTCCGACTAGCCTCTTCAAAAGTTATGTTATACCAGTTAATCCCGAAGGAAGACCTAAGCCTCAAAATAGTGTACCATACCTGCCGAATGGTTCACCATAGTTTCTTATAAAAACTTGTCACATGCCACAAACAACCCCGCATGATCTTAGTGTGGTACCCTTCCTGTTTCATCATGGAAGGCACTGTGTGTGGGGGATTCCCCAAGTAGATCTACCCATATAAAACAAGCGGTTCACACAAGAATTAATGATTGTGATACAAATAAACAAAGGTTCTAACAATAACCCCAACATTCAAGTACAATACATTAGCTCATAAATGATTTCAGTTTAAGAATAGCATGTTTCATCCTAAAAACAGTAGTAAAAATGGAACACTAGAACTCACCTTAAAATTCAAGCAAAGGATCCTTCATGTACTGGAGAAAAAGTCTCATGTCTAGCACCCTACCATCAAGTTTTAAGTGTTAAGCCACTGTTTTTTTTAGTGTTTTGGAGATGCACTAGGTATGTCAAGTATGCAAGTTAAATAAATCAATCTATGGATTAAAGCAAGCATCAAGAAGTTAGAATCACCATTTTGATGAAGAGATAATCAAATTTAGATTCATCAAAAATGCTGATGAAGCATGTGTATATAAGAAAGCTAGTGGGAGCATCATCACTTTCCTAGTATTGTATGTGGATGACATTCTACTATTTGGAAATGACATTCCAACCTTGGAGGTTGTAAAAGCCTTGCTTGGAAGCTGTTTCTGAATTAAGGATCTTGGTGAAGCCGCCTATATTTTAGGAATAAAGATCCATAGGGATAGATCAAGGCGGTTGATAGGTTTGAATCAAAGTGCATACATTGATATGATCTTGAAAAGGTTCAAGATGGAAAACTCTAAGAAAGGTACCGTACGAATTCAAAGAGGAACGATATTGAGTAAGACTCAATGTCCAAGCTCAAAGGATGAGCAAGACAAAATTAAGGGAATCACGTATGCGTCTTCTATAGGATCCATCATGTTTGCAATGATATGCACTAGGCCGGACGTGTCATGCGCCTTGAGCATGACAAGCCGATACCAGCAAAATCCTAGAAACAGTCATTGGATGGCAGTTAAGAACTTACTTAAGTACCTAAGGAGAACCAAAGATATGTTCCTAATCTATGGATCTGGTGAGGAGGAACTCATAGTAATGGGTTACACGGATGCGAGTTTCCAAACTGATTGGGATGACTCACGATCAGAATCATGGTACATTTTCATCTTGAATGGAGGAGCAATTTCTTGGAAGAGCTCTAAGCAAGATGTGGTGGCATTGTCAACTATAGAGCCATAATACATTGCAACTTCATTAGCAGCTCAGGAAGCTGCATGGTTAAAGAAATTCATTGCCGATGTAGGGGTAGTCCCTTCCATTCAGGACCCCCTAGAAATTCTTTGTGATAACGAGGGTGCGATTGCTCAAATCAAGGAACCCTGTGCACATCAAAAGACTAGGCACATTGAACGGAGATTCAACTACATAAGGGATGAAGTTGAAAAAGGTTAGATATGTATTCGCAAAGTTCACACGGATCAAAATATTGCGGATCCACTCACGAAGCTTCTTGAAAAGGAAAAGCATGAAAGTCATACTTGTGCCATGGGACTTCAATATTCTAGTGACTGGATTTGATTTTTAATTTTTATTATTTAGATATTGTAACCCTTTATTACTTGAATGAATTATTTGGTTATAATGATTCAACTAATATTTCTATTTTGCATGTTTAAAATCCATGAGTAAATCACTTACTCAAAATGTTCGTAGTCGTTCATACTTGTGGGAACAAGTATGAAGGTAAGACTATTATGAACTTGGATTGGTAGATATTCATATGGATGAATATAGAGAAAACGGTTGTTGCCAAAGTTCAGAGATATTTGTGGGATACAAATATTGGACTGACCTGCATCTCAAATATTACATGAAATCTTTCTGATTGATCATAAGTAATTTTGAAACATGGTAGTACATAAGTCTGAGTTCAGGTTTGATACAAGGTAATTGTGAGAGACATATGTAGTCAAGATGGGATTTGTCCCTCTTATTCGGTGAGAGTAAGACGTCCAAGGCCTGATAAAGTTAAATCAATGGAGAGTGATCACTCTGTGTCTCTGGGATTTAACATGACATCTATGACAAAAGGATAGATGATTGATTCACCTAAAACATTTCGATTAAGGTACTTGAAGGGGATGATGTTTTTGAATGGCACTTATTCATACGTATTAAGGGTAATAAACCATTGTTAGGCGGTATTTACTGCTTGCATCAATCTTCTATGAATCTTGTGCAAGTGGGAGATTGTTGGAATTTATATGCACAAGACACATACAAGATTGATGTGGTTAGTACATTATGATCCAATTCGGTCATACCTAATAACAAGCTAAACAAACACCAATAAATATTTATTTGTTGATGAGATCATACAAATAAATATTGACACCAATTTAGAAAATGGGTTTTCTAAACCGTTGCATTTGAAATAGAACAAATTATATGGACAATTTGTTCATGAGAAATTTTTTGTATCTTTATTTAAATTAGTTAAATAATAAAAAATAATAGTGTGTTAATGTTATAAAATTAAAAGAGGTTTTAATTTTATAATCTTATGGGTTTAAGAGTGTTAAATTTTATAAAATAAAAACAGGAGGGAACCCATTTTGATATGGTGAATTCGGCCGCCCCTTGGTGGTCTTGGATTCTTTTTAGTCTTGGTTTAATACAAGAATTTAAACCAAATTGCACTCTTCCCCTTTCAACACTCTTTCTCTCTCACACATGCAAGTGGTCTCTCTTCCTTCTTTTATTTGCTAAAAAGTTCAATTTTTGGCTGAACTTGAAGCTCACATTGACTGATTTTTGGGTTGAACAAGAAGGACAAGAGACTTGGTGTTCTACTACCTAACAAGTTAGGTGTTTGCTAAGTCTTGTGGGTATACAAACTTGAGGCTTTCTCTCTTGGAGGCTGGACATTCAAGAGCATCATCATCTTCATCTCATCCATACTTCATCATCTTGTTCTTGAAATGTAGTTTCAAGAACACCCTATGGTTGTTCTTTTCATTTTGATAGCATGTCATTTCACATATATTAATGATCCTTGTTTATGGGTTTTGTCTTTGGGTAAAATGGTTAAAATTTTCAGATTGATTAACACACTTTAACCACTAATATCCGCTGCGTTTTATAGTTTAAATGGTTAAACTAGCTTTGATAAACTTATTACAAAACCCAACAGAGACACCTTTGGAGCAGCTTGATATCTTGCACAAATGCATGTAGCAAACATGATATCAGGTCTACTTGCTGTGAGATACACCTGAGACCCAATGATTGCCCTATACTGATGCTGATCAGTATCCTCCCCCTTAGACTCAGGACAAAGATCATGGTTTCTATTTATGGGTCTTGGCTGGCTTACAATCTTCCATATCAAATCTTTCTAAGATATCAGAGACATACTTAAATTGATTGATAAAGAACCCTTCTTTTATCTGCTTCACCAGAATTCCAAGGAAAAAGTCCATTTTTCGATGGAACTCATTTCAAACTTATTCTTTATAATGCTCTCAAAGTCTTTACATATTTGGTCGTTTGAAGAACCAAATATGATATCATCAACATAGACCTGAAGGAACAATATGTCTTTCCCAGACTTCTTTATAAAAAGAGTCTTATCAATGGTAACTCTAGTCTAACTATTCTTCAGGAGAAATTAAGACAATGTCTCATACCACAGCCTAGGTGACTAGTGCAACCCATAAAGAGCTTTATCTAGCTTGCACACATAGTTGAGATGCTGTGGGTCTTCAAATCCTAGAGGTTGGCACACATAGACCTCCCTATCTATATTTTCATATAGAAAGGCACACTTGACATCAAGCTAATAGATAGTAAAATTCTTGGATGTATCATAAGCAAGGAAAATTCTAACTGCCTCAAGTCTTACAATAGGTGCAAAGACATCAGTATAATCGATTCCTTCCTCTTGGGTGTATCTTTGAACAACCAGACTAGCTTTTTCTTGATGATCAAGCCTCTATCATCTTTCTTGTTCCTGAAAACCCATTTGGTACCTATAGGTACTTGACCAGATGGTAGCGAACAAAGGTTCCAAACCTTTTGTCTCTTGAATTGAAGCAACTCCTCTTGCATTGACTCAACCCAACTACTATCATTTAAGGCTTCTTCTACTTTCTTGGGTTCCATCTGAGACAAGAAGCATGAGTACAGGCAGACATTCCCATGATAAGTTTGTCCCCTTGTCCTAACACCTTCAGAGACTTCTCCTATGATGTTCTCAACTGGGTGAGTGTTGTGAATCCTTAGTCTAGGAATCACTTCCAGTTGCAAAGATAAATGAAGGTTGGACACATTTTGCTCAGAAGAATGAACACTTGGACCAGTTGTTGTTTCAATGTCATTCAATGAGGACTGATTGAATGAAAGAGAAACATCATCATCAATGATTAGCTGAGAAGCAGCATTAACAGTTTCCTGTTCCTTTAGAATACTAATTCTATCAGATGGGTGTTGTGTAGTGCCACCGGATGAGTTTTGAGGCTCACTATATGGAGCACTGGTTAAAGCTTCATTATCTCTTGAAATAGTAATGCTATTTGATCTTAAGATAGTTGGAGCTGGATCTTCAGTCACTCTTAGAGAACTTGAACAGGGTCTGGGTAACTCAAACAGTTGATTAGAATCATATTGAGTACCTATTCTTGCTGAAACATTCTCACAAGATGGATTAGAATAGTTGGGAAACAATTCTATGTCAAAAATGTAATGAGGGCCATTCCCCCTAACACAAGGAGTGTGCTCATTGACAACAATGTTGGAAGATTCCTCAAATTGTTGATTTTTGATGTTATAAACTCTATAAGCAATAGAGTTGGAGGAATATCCAACAAAGATGGCATCATCTAACTTTTCAGCAAAATTTTTCAAATTGTCTTTTGTGTTAAGTATGGTACACCTGCTGCCAAAGGACCTTAGAAAGCCAATGAACGGTGGCCTCTTGTTCCACATATCATAAGGGGTTTTTCCATGTGGCTTAAATACAAGAACTCTGTTCTACACATAGCATGCAGTGCTGACTGCCTCTTCCCAGAAAGTAAGAGGCAACTTTGAATCGACCAATATAGTCCGAGTAGCCTCAATAAGTGTCCTGTTCCTCCTCTCAGCAACATCATTTTGTTGAGGAGTTCTAAGAGCATTGTATTGTCTGTCAGTCCCTTTTGAGTTACAAAATGAGTTAAGAACTTGATTCTTAAACTCAGTCCCTTGATCACTTCTAATTATCTTTACCTTGTGATCAATTTGATTTTTTATTTTAAGAATAAAATATTTTAACGTTTCAACAGTTTCATTCTTAGTTCTTATTGATACATTATGTACCTAGTTTATGTTCTTAATGTAAAAGTCTTTCATTTCTTACACATTTGTAATGTAACGACTTAATGAAATATAATATGCTTCTTGATGTTTATTTGGCTTTGAATATTTCATATTATTATTGTATTTGGTAGAATTCATATGTATGAACATCTTTTATGGGTTTGAGGTTGTTGTATATAGTTCTTAGTCAATAATGATTAAGTAATGTGTTCAACCTAGTCGGGTGATTATTCATGCTAATGGACCATACTTATGGACCATACGCATGAATGAATCATACTTATGGACCAGTAGCATGACTGAACCAGGAGACTAGATCAGTTGTATGACTTAGACATAAGATTGATTCAGTCGTGCGTATGAATCATCCGCATGAGTCAGTCGCACGACTAAACCATGCTAATGGTTCAGTCGTACGAATGAAAACTACAAACCTATAAATACCACATAATTCGTGGACAAACTGAGACTTCGAATATTTACAAACCCTAGCCGTCTAGAGCGTCCTAAACACCCAATTCAACTTCATAGTTTGTCCTGATCGATTTCTAATCAGTTCTTAACGTTTGTTTCATCGTTAAATCGATCAAGTTGTCGTTCTCACTGATTGGATAGCCAATCAAATAGGATTCCGCACTATTTGATCTGGTCTCACGCAGAATCCGGTAGTACTCCGTACGAAAACGGTCCTAACAAGTGGTATCAGAGCATAGGATCGTGATTTTGCGTGGATTCAATTGGTTTCAGTGTTAAAATCAACGTTTTCATTCAAAAGTGTCACCTTTTTGCTTCAAAAAGTGTTTTGACATTTGCATGTGTTAATGTTTCAATTGTTCATCAAACGACAGATTAGGGTTTCTGGAAAATTCGTGTTTTGTGTCAAAGTGTTCAAAATATTCGATTTTTCAAACACAGGAGCCTTCAGTCGCACGATTGGACCATTCATATGACTGGACCCATTTGTATGCACTCATTCATACGACTGAACTCAGTCGTGTCTCTCATTCGCATGGCAAAGCAACTCCAGTCGTTTGATTACAATCTTCTTGTTCATTCGCACGACTGAATCCAATCGCACGATTGAACTCATTTGTTTCCTTCATTCACATGAGTGACTCATTTGCATAGCTCATTCGCACGAGTGAATCTGTCCTGTTCTAATTTTACCAAGTTTAAAGCAATAGAAGACCAGTTTGCTGCATTCACTGCTGGAAAGGACTCACGTGTCCAGAATCTTCTACTTCTGGAAAATGAGATTGGAAACCACAATAAACCGCCAAAGCTGTTAACTTTGGATGATTACCCACAGTGGAAATTGAGGTTTGAAATCTACTTGAAAGGAGTTGACCCAAGCCTTTGGACAATTGAGACTGGTTACACGGTACCAGTCAGTGCTAATGGAGTTAAATTGAATTTGGGAGGAATGTGTGAATTCCAGAAGACTTTTGCATAAGCTGAAAAGTAAGCTTATGCCTTGTTTTCTCAGTCTATTCCTAAGGACATATTTCATTAGTTCTCTGAGAACAAGTAGTATAAGAAATTATGGGAGGCCTTGGATAAGAGATACGAAGGAAACTCAACTCTGAAAGCACTGAAGGCTAAAGCTCTTAAGAAGGAATTTGACAATTTTTCTTTGATTGGGAATGAGAGCTTGGATGATATCATCGATCGATTCTATGATCTGATGAGTGAGTTGCACACTCATGGCGTCACCACATCCATGGAAGATAAAGTCTCTAGTTTTGCTGATGGTCTACCAGACAAATGGAATTCATTTGTGTCTAATCTGAGACAAAACGACACTCTTACTACTTTAGACATAAATCATTTCATTTTGAAGTTAAGGGAGGAAGAACTACATATGAAATACAAGTCAAAGAAAGGATCCTATGTTCAGAATCCTGCATTATACAATTCAGTTCCAACTCCGACTGCTTCAGGTGCACCGCTACAAACAACATTTGTGTCTAGCTCTTCTGCTCCTTCCCAAAGCAGTGCATCAGGAACCGAACGTCAGGGTCATCTGGAACCCATTACATAGTTCCTGAGGCAAATACTACCAAGTTGAAGACTGAGAATCTTAGAAATGTCACCGTGGAAGTTGCCAAAGAGAACATGGATCTTCTAGCTGTTGTTGTTCAATCTTATGATGGATTAGTTGATGGTAAGATTGAAAATTGTCATCTTGCTAACGAGGACTACGAGCAAGTTGATGAAACTGAGCTAGAACGCATGGATATTATATGGGCCTTGGCTAGTGCTGTGAGAAGAGCCAAGAAGTTTGTGAAAAAGACGGGACAAAATTTGGTTGCAACAAAAGATACAACATTTGGATTTGACAAAACCAAAGTCACGTGTTTTAATTGTGGTGAAAAGGGGTACTTCAAACGTGAGTGCGTAAAGCCAAAGAAAGCTGGTAATGGAAATCCTTTTCCTACATTCAACCGACAAGACAAGGATAAGATTGGAGCTTCATCTTCAAGTAAAGATTCTAAGGCTTTGGTTGCTCAAGGTGATGAAGGACAAGACTGGTCCTTCCGATTCGTTTCTCAGGGTGAATCAAATATTGCCTTAGTTGATACATTAGATGATGGATCGACAAGTGAAGGAGACATCATAGTTGAGCATACACTTTTAGATATCAAAGAAGCTATGGATGTTGTTGATCATTTGGTTGAAGCAGAGCTCAGTCCTACAAATTCAGAATCTCCAGTCACCGAAGAGTCTGACACTGTTTTGATTCCTGATTCGTTTAGTTCTACTCAGGTATGTTTTGAAGACGAATTATTTGAAAAAAATGCATGTACTTAATGTGATAAATTTAGGGAAAGCATTGATTTAAAATTTTCTAGGTTATTAGAACATATTGATAATCTAGTAAATGATTTACAACTCTGCATTAAAGCAAATCGTGATTTAAAACAAAATGAGTGTAGCTTCAAAGAAAAGATAGAACTGTTGGGGAAATAACTAAGGGAAACCGAGGTTGTTGCCTTAAATCAATCAAATGAAATCAAGTTCTATTTAAATTGTTTGGAGGAAACTAAAAAGGAAAAAAGCAGTGTTGCAAGTCAAAGTTGAATCATTAAAACAAAAAAAATGCACAGTTTGGCAAGTTCTTCTCACATCGTTCAGATGCTAGTGAAAGAACGGAATACCGGGGAAGGTCTGGGTTATAAGGTAGTACCACCACCACATGAAATCCTTTTGAACACTAAATGTAGACCAATTAATAATAACCCAGTAAAGGATCATGTGGTGTCTACTCCTCTAGTTAGTGATCCAGATTCTACGGGTAAACCTTTGAAATCTGTCACTAAACATAAGGATTCTACTTTGAGATCAACAAATAAGGTACATGTTAAAGATTTGGGTGATAAAACTGACAAGGTTAAATTAGAGTAAGATTCACAAACATCTACTTCAGAACCTGAAGGTCTAATCCAATGAACCTTAAACGTGTAAATCATCAAAATTCAAATAAAATGAAAGTGACAGATGTTCAATATGTCAAAACAATTAAATTTGTTAAAGAAGGTGAAACATCTACAAAGAAAGAGTCTTCACCCAACCGGACATATCTCAAACCCCGACCAAACTCAACCCCATATCACAACTTTTCTCAAACTGTTGAAGGAAGATCCTGCTACAATTGTGGAAAACGAGGACATATCTCTCCAAATTGTCCTTATTATCAGACACCTAAAAAGAAAATTGAACTTTTTGATGAAAAACAAAGTTTTTCTAAAATTAGATCTAATACTTCTCCTAGGGTTACACCTAATATTATTAGTGAACCTAAAGTTCAAACCATAAGCAATTCGTCTGTTTACCACAAACATGCCTTACACAAAACTGGTTTATGGAAGGAAAAATCAGGTATTGTGTCTGATAGTGAGAACAAAAGGAAGAAAGATGTGACCTCATCCTCTGAAGGACAGTGGGTTGAGTTCATAATGTGTGATACCTCTAGGACACCCAAGCCAGTTAAGGCTTGGGTCCCACACCTGAACTAATAAATTCCTTTGTATGTGCAGGGTGTCCGCTACAACGCTATCACTAATACCTGGATTATTGATAGTGGGGCGTCTAGGCACCTGACCGGGAATTTGTCTCTCCTTTTCAATGTCAAGCAAATTAAAGGGGGACATGTATCATTGGCTGGGAATAAAGGAGGTTACATCACCGCTCAAGGAGAAGTAGGAAACGAGAAAGTGAAGATTGACAAGGTCAACTAAACTTATGGACCATACACATGAATGAATCATACTTATGGACCATACTTATGAACCATACGCATGAATGAATCATACTTATGGACCAGTTGCACGATTGAACCAGGAGACTGGATCAGTTGTATGACGTAGACATAAGATTGATTCAGTCGCACGACTGAACCTTCAGTCGTGCGTATGAATCATCCGCATGAGTCAGTCGCACGACTGAACCATGCTAATGGTTCAGGCGTACGAATGAAAACTACAAACCTATAAATACCACATAATTTGTGGAAAAACTGAGACTTCGAATATTTATAAACCCTAGCCGTCCAGAGCGTCCTAAACAACCAATCCAACTTCATAGTTCGTCCTGATCGATTTCTAATCAGTTCTTAACGTTTATTTCATCGTTAGATCGATCAGGTTGTCGTTCTCACTGATTGGATCGCCAATGAAATAGGATTCCACACTATTTGATCTGGTCTCATGTAGAATCCGGTAGTACTCTGTACGAAAACGGTCCTAACAAGTGGTATCAAAGCATTGGCTCGTGATTTTATGTGGATTCAATTGGATTCAGTGTTAAAATCAACGTTTTCATTCAAAAGAGTCACTTTTTTGCTTCAAAAAGTTTTTTTTTGACGTTTGCATGTGTTAAAGTTTCAACTGTTAACGATAGATTAGGGTTTCTCGAAAATTCGTGTTTTATGTCAAAATGTTCAAAATATTCAATTGAACCCATTCGTATACACTCATTCGTACAACTGAACTCAGTCGTGTCTCTCACGACAAAGCAACTCCAGTCGGTTGATTACAATCTTCCTGCTCATTCGCACAACTGAGTCCAATCGCATGATTGAATTCATTCGTATCCTTCATTCGTACTAGTGACACATTCGCATAGCTCATTCGCACGAGTGAATCTGTCCTGTTCTAAGTTTACCAAGTTTAAAGCAATGGAAGATCAGTTTGCTACATTCACTACTGGAAAGGACTCACATGTCCAGAATCTTCTACTTCTAGAAAATGAGATTGGAAACCACAACAAACCGCCAAAGTTGTTAACTTTGGATGATTACCCATAATGGAAATTGCGGTGTGAAATATACTTGAATGGAGTTGACCCAAACCTTTAGACATCCATTGAGACTGGTTACACGGTACCAATCAGTGCTAATGGAGATAAATTGAATTTGGGAGGAATGAGTGAATCCCAGAAGACTTTGCATAATGCTAAAAAGAAAGATTATGCCTTGTTGACTCAGTCTATTCATAAGGATATATTTCATCAGTTCTCTGAGAACAAGCAGTCTAAGAAATTATGGGAGGCCTTGGAGAAGAGATACGAAGGAAACTCAACTCTGAAAGCACTGAAGGCTAAAGCTCTTAAGAAGGAATTTGACAATTTTTCTTCGATTGGGAATGAGAGCTTGGATGATATCATCAATCAATTCTATCATTTGATGAGTGAGTTGCACACTCATGGTGTGACCACATCCATGAAGATAAAGTCTCTAGTTTTGTTGATGGTCTGCCAGACAAATGGGATTCATTTGTGTCTAATCTGAGACAAAACGACACTCTTGCTACTTTAGACATCAATGATTTCATTTTGAAGTTAAGGGAGGAAGAACTACGCATGAAATACAAGTCAAAGAAAGGATCCTATGTTCAGAATCCTGCATTATACAATTCAGTTCCAACTTCGACTGCTTCAGGTGCACCGCTACAAACAACATTTGTGTCTAGCTCTTCTGCTCCTTCCCAAAGCAGTGCATCAGGAACTGAAACATCAGGGTCATCTGGAACCCATTACATAGTTCTTGAGGCAAATACTACCAAGTTGAAGACTGAGAATCTCAGAAATGTCATCGTGGAAGTTGCCAAAGAGAACATGGATCTTCTAGCTGTTGTTGTTCAATTTTATGATGGATTTGTTACTGGTAAGATTGGAAACTGTCATCTTGCTGATGAGGACTACGAGCAAGTTGATGAAACTGAGTTAGAACGCATGGATATTATGTGGGCCTTGGCTAGTGCTGTGAGAAGAGCCAAGAAGTTTGTGAAGAAGATGGGGCAAAATGTTTGATGATCAAATGATGATTTTGAACGCATGAAAAAGACGGTATTACGAGCACGTTGGGATGATAGAAATGTTTGAGATAGAGTGGAAGTTGGTGTTGAAGGAATAGATGCCGAAACAGGTGGGGGTGGAATGTCAAATGATGACGAAGATGGAAGGTCAATAGAGGTTCGATGATCAGATGATGATTTTGGAAGAGCTTGTGGAACTTGAGGTAATGGATCTGGAGGAATAATGCTCATTTGAACATTAGAGAAGGACACATAATCATAAAAAACAAGAAGATTGAAGGTATTGAAAATAGTATTTAAGTCAAAGAACCATGCTGGTTCTGTTCTGACATTTGAAAAATTAGATTCCTGCCAATCAACATAGAATGACTTATGCACTATACGTGTTCTCTTGTTATACACACTATAAATTTTCTGAGAGGATGAGTAACCAACAAAGTAACATTCATCTGACACAACTCCAAATTTCGTCTTCTCTACATGAGTGTTTAGCAAGGTACAAGTACATTCAAATGGACGAAAGCAATCAATCAAAGGCTTCCTTTTATGAAACATTTCATAAGGAATCTTCATCTTATCCTTCACAATAAAAACCCAATTGAGGACATACGATGCACATTTCACCGCTTCAGCCTAGAATATGATAGGTAGAGAAGATTCGACCAGCATGATATGAGTAGCTTCTATTAGGGTTAAATTTTTTTTCTCAGCAGCACCGTTTTGTTGAGGTGTTCTGGCGACGTTGAGTTGTCTCAAAATTCCTTTGTTTGCACAGAAGGAGTCAAAGATGTGATTTCTGAATTCGGTACCGTTGTCACTTTGAATAGCCATAACCTTCCTCTTGCTTATCATTTTGATTGATAGAATTAAGTTCTGTAACTCTTCTGCAGATTCTCCTTTATGAGCAAAAAACTTCACCCATGAATACTTGGAGAAATCATCTGTAACAACAAGGCAAAAAGATTTCTTAGCAATTGACTTTACATTGATTGGGCTAAATAAATCAGTATGCAACAACTCAAAAGGATTAGAAATATTGTTTTCAAGTTTTGGTTTATGAGGTTTCTTATGTTTTTTTCTTTGGCACATGCCATACATTTCTCAACAACTAGAAAAGTCTTTTAATGGTAATCCCCTAACAAGATTGTTTTTAACCAATTTGTTAATATTTTTGAAATTAACATGACCCAATCTACGATGCCACAAAAATGATTCAAAATATGAAGCTTTAGATAGAAGGCAATGACAATGGAAGTTGATTCTTTAGATCCCATATCAAAAAGATAGGTATCATTCTTTCTTGAGGCTTGCAGGAGCACCATCTCGTCAGGAATATTAAACCCAGATTTACGAAATAAATATTCATTTGAGAGAAATAAAACCGGAATGTCTTTATCACAGATATGAGAGACACTTAATAGATTGAATGCAAGCTCTGACACAAATTTGACTTTCTCCAAAGTGAGGGTTCCATTTGATACCTCTCCTTGACCAATCATCTTACCACCTTTCTTGTCACCAACAAATGCTACATACCCTCCATTGATGATACAATAATTTTTCAATAAATCTTTCAACCCTGTCATATGTCTAGAGCATCCACTATCAACATGCCAAAAAATATTTACAACTTTAGTGGATGACACCTGCAAATAGAGTGATCAATTCAACTTGTTGAAATTGGAACCCAAGTTTGGACAACTTTAGGTTTAGGGACAAAAGTTTTTTTGCAAAAGAAACTATTAACAATATGAGTTAATCTACTTCCATAATAATTCTTATGAACAAGTCTGTGATTAAGCTTAGGATAGTTTTTAACTACATGACAATCTTTACCGCATCTAAAGCAATTGGATTTTAGTCTAGGTCTATTATGCAAAAAATCAAGAATTTTATCTATACATATTTCCTCATCGCCCTCAGATAAACTAGAATCATTATCACTCTAAGTCTCATACATTTCTTTGGTTTTGACTTTGTCTTTTAATGGATGATTATTTTCAAATGTTGATGCATCATCATTTGAAATACAAGTGGTAATTGAACCACTTGTGCTTCCATTATAAGATGAATTACCTATTCATTAGATTGTGAAATGTTAAATGGGGTAAATGATGGAATGGGATGAGAAAATAATTTTTCAAAGCCATTACTTTTTGTTTTATCTTTACAATCGATAACAGAATCATTCACAACCTCATTCACACAAGCATTTGAAACAATATCATTACATCTGAAATCATTCGATAAAGAAGTGTAACAACCACTTGAACACACCGAGTTAATGTCTGAAACAGACTTTTGAGAAACAAAAAATTACTTAAACTAGAACTATGATCAAGAACATATTGTTGAGGTTTAGGTGTACTAAAACTATTGCATCCAAGTCCACTCGTCGGTCCATAACCATACTCCTCACGCACATCCTTAGGATTAACACCTAAACCTATAGACAAATTGTTAGTATCTATTTGAATGAAATCATTCGAAGGGTGTGGAACAGGCATAGGTGAATAATAGTAAGTACTAGGAGGATGATAAACTAAAGAATTTTCATAACCCAAACATGTTTTAATCCTAGCCCCTCGTTGTGACTTACATAAATCGTCATGTTTCAAAACCTGAAATGAGTCCGGCTTAGCTTCAGGTACGAGTCAAGAACAGAAGAAGGGGATCGCCATAATCAAGAAGCAAGCTAAAAGCTGTTGTTTAGATGACTTTATGTTATGAAACAACGTAGAAAAATTGTCCATTTATCAAGTTTTGGTTGAAGTTTACTTGTTGCAAACTCAGGGAGAGCGACTCTTTCAGTCAAAGTATATATTTCAATATTTCTTTCTAAAACAATTCTTTTTAAATGATCATTTTCTTTTGAAGCTTCATTTAATTTAACAAAATATTTTGACTCATTTAGCTTAAGCTCATCATTAATTCATTTTAAATCCTTTTCATTGTCAAGCAACAGACAATTTGCTTTATACACACCAAATAATCTGATTTTACAAGCAGAGGAGCACATGTCTTGTATTACCTCGTACGGGAGACCATCACCACTTTCTCCGCTGCCAGGGCTTTATCACTTGACACACTGTAGTAGTTTTCTTGATTTCCTCAACAATGGATGTAGTAGCATGCTTCTTTTTGCCCTTCTCCTATGATTGTTTCTCCATCATCTTCATATTCTCACCCTTAACTTCCTTCATATTCTCACCCTTAACAATCATATTCTCTTCATCATAATTCTTCCTTTCACTCATACTTATATCTTCTGACCTATCTCGTTCAACCTCCTCATGCTTAACACTCTGATGATTTTCAGCTTCACCAGTAAATTCTTTGAAAGGATCAAACTCATCCATACTCTTCTCTTTCTCCATTATCTCAGCAAGTAGTGCTCGGTTGATTTCTTCTTTTGTTTCTTCAGCTTTAGCAGTCCAATCAAAACTAGTAATTAGTGTTGTCTCTTTCTTCTGCTTACTCTCTTCTTTCTCTCCACTAGAAACCAATCTTGGAATTATTGAGTTGCTTGGTTCAGTGACTATTGGCAAAGGACATTCTCTTTTAAAGTGTCCTAATTGCTTATAGTTAAATCATCTCAACTTGGATTTGTCAAAAACTAATTTAGAATTAGAATTTTGACGACCAAAGTTCTTCCTTCCAGTTCTTTCCATAGATCTCCTAGCTCGGAGAGTCAACATCGCCATCTACCACCGAGTGTCTGTTTCTTCCAAGTCATCTGGATCAACCTGATACATGTCTTCCTTGTCATCCCATTCCCTTTCAATTCCCCAGCCACTAGTGCCTCATAGCTATGAACAAACCTGCTAAACAATGCCATTGTATCGGATGGAATTGAAGTTCTAGAAGTAGCTTTTGAGTTAGATTGATATCTGAATGAGTTACCACTACCACTAAGTTGATAACATGAAAGATTTGTAGTTACTCCTCCTTGTCTTGATGCTTTCTTTATGAGCTTGTAGCCGAAGTGATTAATGTAACATTCTGAGGAAAACCGAATGATGGCATCATAGACAGATTGAACTCTTTTCTCTTCATATCCAATTCAAAGGACTTGAACTTGTTGATGATATCCATGAGCTTGTAATCACTGAATGCACTCTCTTGCTTTAACATTCTTACTTGTAGGCTCCATTGAGGTGGAAGTAAATCCAACAACCTATTCACTTGTTCACTATTTGAAAGTTTTTCATCATATTTCTTTAGTGTGCTTGAGACTGTTAGAAAGTGATTTGCCAGATCAATAAGATCTCATTCTTGTACCCCACAAAGAAATTGAACTCTTTCTTAGCCTATATTCCTTTGTCCTTGACTAACTCATCATTCCCATCATAAGGCATCATACAAAAATTTGACATTTTTGTGTTCAGCAAAGTGGTTGTAAATGTCTGGTGCAAAACACAAGGTTAATGCTCCAAATGCTTTGTGATCTCAATCAATCAGCTTCAAGTCCTTTTCAATGAAAGTAGTTGGATCTTTGTTTTGAGAAACAACATCTCCAATTGTAACAGTGGGTATATGCGTACTGGAGATAATTGATTCCCATTGATTGTGACTGTGTAATAAAAGAATGCTTTTACAAACTTCTTCCAGTCTTCAAAGTTATCTCCGTTGATCAGTCTCGGGGGTCGATTTGGTGCCACACTCTCCAAATCAGATAGAGTAAGAATTTCCATCTTAGACATGATTAAGCAAGTAGTTTTGTAGAAAAAGCACTAGTTTGCTGAAAATCTTGTAGTTTCGTTGCTAATTTTGATGGGAATTTCGGCAGCAGTTTCGCTAGCAAGATGCTTGCTTATACTAGTTTCGCAGACAATTTTTCTTGAAACTAGCTTGAACTTTCGTTTAGATGTAAATTCGGCAGCGATTTCGCTTGATGAAAGTGCTCAATCACTGTTGACCTTTCGTTTAATATGGACACTTTCGCTGAGGTCGAAGAAACCAACACAATAAGCAAAAACAACTGTAGTTTCGCTCGATGAAACTACAATTTCGGTGGAAGATCCTTAGTTTCACTAGAAGAGTCTGAAAAACTTTTTCAACACGAAATTGATCCAAAATCACTCAAATCTTAAAGCACTTAAGACATGATAATTACCAAAGCTTTCCAAACTAAAAACTAACCAATCTCAATCAATTTCCAGATCAAATACACTCAAATTTGATCCATAATTGATGAAATTATGATTTTGAACTAAAACAACCCAAAACTCAGTCAATCAAGAGCACAAATGCTTTGATACCATTTTGTTGGTCCAACTGATCGATGAATAGTACAACTGATTGACCAAATGGTTCAAAATCCACTATCTAACACCCGGGTATTTTTAAAAGATGTAAAATGAAGAGTAGAAGAAGGAAATGCAATAAAACCCAATTTTATGGGTTATAAGTGTGCAAAAGACAAAATATTATTTAATATTTGTATAAAAAGGTGATGGCCACCCGCACCAACCTGCATGTTTCATTTCAACCTGATTTTCTTAGAGAGAGAAAGCAGAGTTTTCGGGTTTTTGAAGAAGGAAGAAGAAAAAGGGTGAATTCAAGGTAAAAATTCATGTTTTGAGGTGTTCTTGGCTGGTTTAAGCCTCGGTTATATGCTTATGTGTGTGTTTGTGTGTTCGGGTATGTGTTTTGGTGGGTTTGGGGACTGAATGATGTTGTTTAGACTAGGTTGGTTGCCCATGCGCCCAACGGTGAATTGCATAAGTGTTTCCCCAGACGCCCAAAACCCATGCGCCCAAATAGTTCCCATACGCATAGATTTAGTCTAAATTTGGCTAAGTGTCACATGCGCCTAACTACCCATGCGCCCTATTACTCATGGGTCTGCATAGTGCCCATGCACCTAGGAATTTGCTTAAACTGACTAAGTGTTCGGTCATGCGTCCAAATAGTGCCCATGCGCCTAAATAGTGGCCATGCGCCTAAAAGTTTCCCATGCGCACAAAAGTTTCCCACGCGCCTAAGTGTTCCCAAGCGCTTGAAAGCTCAAGCGCCTGTATAGTACTCATGCGCCTGCATAGTACTCATGCACCTAAAAGACTAAGATTTATTTCTGGAATTTTGGGAAAAAGTGAAGTTTTAGGCTTTGACGTGGGATGTTCCCTGGGGCAATGTATGATGGTTTATGATGTTGTATGATGTTGTATGTAAGGTTATGATGATGTCATTTATGGGTATGTCATGTTTATGTTATGTTCCTTATTATATTACTTTGCGTGGTATGTTAATATCAATAAACTTAAAGTATTATGTAACGAACATAGAAATTAATGATGAATGAAAGGGGAACGTAAAGAATGAAAGAATGCATGCATTGATGATGAATGAATGGAAAGTCTTGCAAGCAAATGAAAGGAGGTGCATGACTCTAAAATGTCGTTAGCTCAACTTTGTGTGGTTTAGCTAACTAGTAAGGATACACATAGGGGTCTGGTCCTTGTGATTGGCCTAACATATGGGACCTTTGTTGCTTGCCACAGTACTGGTGCCAGGCTATGTCCTTAATGTATGAGGGTCTATTTATAGACTTCGGCCTCGTACCTGCTTCGTGCCTACATTTGGGGTATAGCTTATGGCATTGATCCGGATGAAATGTGAAAGATAATGATGAATGTATGATATGTACGGTAATAAAGATTATGAATGATAACGAATGATAATGATGCCATACACTGATGAATGAATGAAAAGATAATGAACGTGATGAAAGATAATAATGAGATTATCTATTTGTACATATGATGCATGATTGCGTATGAAAGTAAAGAACGGTTTTAAACAAAAGAAAAAGTATTTTATTTTATAAAACTAGAACTCACTTAGAAACGCTGACTTTTATGTGTTTTCAGTTGGCAGGTGAATGTTGCTGAGGATGGCACGGGGCAACTAGTTGGCATTTTTGGATGGCATCCATTTGTTTAAATTATGACATCTTTGTGATGTAATGCAAACACTAATATTTTGTAAGAGTAAACTATGTTTTATTGTTTTGCAAAAGCAGTCATTAATTTATGAAATGGTTTTTATGTTATTTCGCTTTGATGTTTTAATAAATTTAAATGTATGTTTCATGTTTTATGTGCAATGATTGACTAGCTATAAGCGTTCCGGGAATAGGTCCTTACAAGTTGGTATCAGAGCCAAAGTTTAAGAGAAATAGGTAAATATTTTCAAAAGAAACCTAAACTTAAACTGAAATAAGACGAAGGGAAGGGATGCCAGTCTGAGTAGCTACGTGCCATCAGGTATTTTTCTTTAATGTTAACCGATATTATGTGCGCATGTTGTGTGATTTATGACCCTTTAGTAGATTTAGATACTGATGTAGTCAGGATAGAAAATGCTTAGGTTATGAAGAGTAAAGTTAGTGGCTAATCACAATTGGCCACTGTAATTAGGAACTTACTATACTTGACACAAACTAAGCTATTACCTTGAATGATCGTGTTGGTGTTTGGATCTTATAGTGTGTTAGAGGATGGCTGGAGGTAGATCTTCAAAGGCTTCACGTGGTGGAGGTCGTGGCGGACGTGGTGCTGGGCCATGGGTCACAAGAGGGAAGACAAGAGCTGAGGAGGCGGCTCATGAAGAGCTCGAGACCCCTCATCTGGATGGTGGTGATGAGAGTGCTAACTTAAGGGTCATAGTGAAGGAGGCTGTGGTGGAGGAGGTTCACCAGGTCATGCAGACAATTCTACTGTCTTTGGTGATCGAAGTGATCAAGACTGTAAGGGAAAGAGAGAGGAAGGAGAGGAATAGGTCCTTGGGAGAAAGAGAGCAATCGGAGACTGAGACGATTGTCTCTAGTGATGAGGAGGAGGAAGAGCCTGTGCATGAGGTTGCACGAGGCTGTAACTATGGGGAATTGCAAAGATGCAAGCCCCCGACTTTTGATGGAAATGGCACTGCTCCTCCTGCTCACTGGTGGGTGAGAGAGATGGAGGCTATTCTTTATATCTTCAAGTGCCAGGAAGATCAGAAGGTGAAGTTTGCCACTCAGTTGTTTGTGGACTCAGCTCTGCGTTGGTGGGACAATATTGTCCAGGGAAGGGTAGTAGGGCAATCGGTAGGATGAGGTGGAGTGAGCTGAAGAAGTTGGCGATTGAGGAATTCTGTCCTCATAGGGAGTTGGATAAGGTGGATAGGGAGTTCATGCAGCTGGAGGTGGGACCATGACGCATTAGCAGTACACCAACGTGTTCAATGAGATGGCACGGCTGGTGCCGGATCAGGTGACGCCTATGTCACGGAAAATCAGGAGATACATCCAAGGATTGCCAGCGGATATCCGCATGCATATGATCACCACTCGGCCAAGTACCTTTAGGATAATGGTTAACATGGCAGGAAGGTTGTATGATGAGTGAGAAGCGGTGGTGACTGAGTTGAGTAAGAAGGGTGGTGAAAAATGGAATTGGAATGGGAAGAGGTTCAGACGTGGTGGGGTCGCTCCAAACAACAAGGCTGCAAGGGTGGATGACCGTCATGTGGTCACACCCAGTGTGGGGATGAAGAGGTGTGGCAAGTGCGGAAAGGAGCAAACCGGAGAGTGTAGGTTGGGATCCAATGTCTGTTTCTAGTGTGGAAAGAATGAACATGTGGCGAAGAACTGCAGGGTAAGGAGGTGTTATAACTATGGCGAAGAGGATCATATGAGCAGGGACTACAAGAAGCCAAGGGCTGAGAGTTCTGGAGCAAAGAAGGCAGCCGGGACCGAAGGGCAAAGAGTAAGCGCCAGGGCTTTCACGATGACCAAGGAGGAGGCTAGGACGGACCCTGATGTTGTGTTAGGTACATGTCTAGTAAACCAAACTCTAGCTTGGCCCTCTTTATTGAATAAAACTAGCTAGCTTGTGTTATTTAACCCTAGTGCTAGTAAGAGTTTTATTTCTTCTGCTTTCTGTGCCAATTTTCCTGTTATTAGTAGGAGTATTGATAAGCCCTTCGATGTAAAAACTACCATAGGTAAGTCACCAGGATTGTTGATTTGATAGAAGGGTGTGACTAGAACTAGAAAGTCATAAGTTTCTTGCTAGATTGTTTGTGATGACCTTAGGTGGGTTCGATGTAGTCTTAGGAATGGTCTGGTTAGCGGCTTATGAGGCGAGCTTTGTGTTTCGCAAGAAAACGATTAGACTGACAGCGCCTGACGGGAGTTTAGTGACGATCTACGGTGATAAAGTCACTTCAATCTCGAAAGTGATTTCGATGGTGGTGGCGGGTAATTGTATGAGACGTGGGTGTAATGCTTACCTGTCATACGTAAAGGAAGTGGATACGCCAACACCACAATTGTCTAATGTACCGGTTGTATGTGATTTTCCCGATGTGTTCCCGGAAGATTTACCAGGTGTGTCGTTGAACCGCGAGATCAAGTGTCAAATTGACTTGATACCCGGTGCCCAACCTGTTGCTAAAGCACCGTATCATTTAGCTCCCTCTGAGATGAAAGAATTGATGGAGCAACTGCAAGAGTTGCTTGATAAGGGGTTCATTAGACCGTGTATCTCTCCTGGGGGTGCTTCAGTCTTATTTGTCAAGAAGAAAGACGGTAGTATGAGGATGTGTATCGACTACCGTGAGCTGAATAAGTTGACGGTGAAGAATCGATATCCATTACCGAGAATTGATGACTTGTTTGATTAGCTCCAAGGTGCAAGTTAGTTCTTGAGGATTGATCTTTGATCTGGTTACCATCAATTAAAGGTGAAGGAGCAAGATATTCCTTAAACATCTTTTCGTATGCGTTATGGACATACAAGTTTCTTGTTATGCTTTTGGTTTAACCAACACACTAGCTGCTTATGGATTTGATGAATCGTGTGTGTTGGCCGATGTTGTATAAATCAGTGGTTGTGTTTATAGATGTTATCCTGATTTATTCAAGGAGCGAGGCGGAGCATGCCGATCATATTCAAGAGGTGTTAGAGACACTGAGAAAGGAGAGTTGTATGCTAAGTTCTCCATGTGTGCATTCTGGTTTGTAAGGCCTCGTTCCCGGAAACCTCACAGTTGGTCGATCACAGCAATTAAAACATTAAATATTATAATTATACAACCATAAGCAGCGGAAATAATTTATCAAAAAAACCATTCATTTCATTTAAACCACTGTTGTTGAACAATACATCATCGTTTAATTGATTACAAAAGAATTTTTTTACTGCATTACAAAACAACAATGGCATAAATTACGAATGTATGTCAGTCTTTCCCTACCGAGTAGCTTCACCCTTGTGCCATCCTCAACAATAATTACCTGCCAACTGAAAATGTATAAAAGTCAGCGTTGTTGAGTGAGCTCTAGTTTTAAAAGTAATAAAATACTTTCTGTATGTTGTATATGAAAATACTCTTTCTGTAAGATACAACTCTTTACTGTATATGCGAGCACGCATTAACTATATGAACAAATACTGTTCGTTCTCTTTACTGTATGCCTTGTAGTTCTGTAAACTTTTATCTTTATCTTTCACTGTCTGTATGGACCAATGAGCAATACCTCAACTATATGCGCGATGGAAAACGGGTGATGGGACATCTATATCCCTCGAAAGGGTCAACTATATCCCTCGAAATGGTCAACTGTATCCCTCAAAAAGGTCAACTGTATTTCTCGAAAGGGTCAACTATATCCCTCGAAAGGGTGTTGTGTACTGTGTACAAGGCTGACCCAATCACCCAGGGTACGCTACAAAGGTCCTGCCAATCTCAATTGATTGGCCCTGTGTGCATAATAGGATAGCTAACCCGCAGCACAGTTGAGCTGACGACAACATGGTTGTGTACCTCCTGTAAGCTTGCAAGACTTGTTAACATTTTATTAATGTTCCTCTTCTTTTCTTTATTGCTCTTTCTCTTTATTATTACGATATACTTTACATTATGATAATAAACATACACTTAGTCGTCCGACTAATATTTCTAGGCGCATGGACCACTGTTCAGGCGCATGGACTATACTTAAACATTTCTAAGGCAATCTTAGGCGCATGAGCTACTGTTCAGGCGCATGGATTACACTTAAATCTTTCTAAGGCATTTTCAGGCGTATGAGCCTTATCTAGGCGCATGGACCTTCTGTGTAACATGTTTCTAGTATGTTTTCAAACCCAATCATCAAACCCATCTGTTCTAAGCTTAATATGGCATTCAAGAATCAACATTCAACATGCATAATACATACGGTTAAACATACATAAACATTTTAAAATCTTTTTAATACATTTTCAGCCCCAAAGATATTCAAAACAAGTAGAAACCGGGGTCTAGAAACTCACTTGATGCAACTTGGGTATTTCTTCCTTTCTAACCCGCTTGCAAATGAGTTCAACCACCTAAAAACAACCCCAAACACACACACCCGAACATATACACAAACATATAAGCACATAAACTTATAACCGGGATAAAACCCGTCATAAACACATGAAAACCTTGAATTCTTACCTTGAATTCACTTCTCTTCTTCTTCTTCTTCAGCCGAGAGCTCTCTCTCTCTCTCTCTATAAAAAAAACGAATGAAGATGGTGATGTGAAATGAGGGTGGGCGGCCATGCCCACCTTTACACCAACTTTTACAAAAATTTATCATTTTGGACACTTTTAGTCCCTCCACTTGGACTTTGTTGCTTTTCTTTTTTTTTATTCTTCATTTCTTGTTTTTTTAAATAACCGGGTGTTACAACCTTAAAAATGTTAGAATTAGATATAACTAGGTTTTTACATAGTCGCGCGTTGCACAATTTTTAGCAATCAACAATGCAATGCGTTTTTTACTATTACAAATGAAAATCGGTTTGATCGGTAGCCAAGGTTCAAAACAACTGACCAGTCGTGGCTATAATGTAGAAGCTATGCCACGACAAGCAACAAATGTTACATTCTTTTTCATCATGGCCTTTATATGTAACATACAACCCACCCCACTTAAAGGGGAGGGCAAGAAAAACATATATGTAATCAAACGATTGAACATGATTGGAAAAAGAGAGGTACAAATACAATGTACTTATGCATAAGCTAGACAACCAACGTTAGGGTGTTTGGAGACTCAGATATGCGACCTCATCAAATGCCTGCGACCTACTAGAACGCCACGCCCAAACAACAAAGGCCTAACTTTCTTTTGCATCATAGTCTCAACCAAATCTAATAAACCAGTAGATGAATCAAACTATTAGCTCTCAGATGCAGTTAAGGCCATCGTCATTAAGCAAATCATGAAAACAAACATGCATGTTACAGGCAAATCTTACTAATCACAACCTACAACAATAGATAAGCAAAAACACACCAACCATGTTGATCACCATATTACTTTAATGTCCACTTTGTCCCTAAAAAACATATAAACAAAGATGCATGGATGTCAAGTGACAACCCAAGTGTGTTCATCTAAATCTTAACTTTGATTAATGCTTAAATATGTGTAACGAAATTTATATTCTTATTACATCCATCTGCAATTTAAATGAGTGAGTGCATATGATACCAAGAATTAAACACAAACCTTAAACAAAAATTAGCATTGACTTCTTGTTTCAATCGAACGATTGTTTCCTAACTAAACAACTGAATTAGATGTTGTAAACCAAATAATTAATTTTTTTCAACTATGCATTCTCATTTCAATTTCAATTGAGTGCTTGTTTATATAATAAACAATACTAAGTTATACTAAAAATAAAAGATGATACAAACATAAATAGATTAAACTACTAAACATATATCACGCAAAATATTAGTAAAATAAGCATAAAATGATAAGAAATCAAGCATAAAATAAGTGGATATCAAGCATAAAAGAAGCAAACTTCAAGTTTAACAACACAATTCCAAGTTGAATACAAATATATATAAATAATACTTACCCTTGAACAGTGAAAGATTGGATTGGGAAACACAATCAAAAAATGAAGGCCTTGAAACAGGTAGCTCAACGCCTTTCTGTCACAACCATCGTCGGCAAGGGCGGCGTTGCCGGAAACAGTAGCTTAAGGCCGCCTTGCCGGAGATGAGTGGCCAATAGACGAAATCCCTCACATGGTGGCAACCTCAAAACCCGTAGCAATCATCTCCGGCGACACCATCCACCTACATCAAAGGCCCGGCCCGCTGCCTTTCTCTCACCAGGAGATTGTTAATATGTTTGAAGCCGACCACGCAAAAGACCGCAAGTCCGCAACGATTTTCCCCGATACCACTACCAACACTTAATAAGAGATCGTTAAAAGAAAATAAACTCAAAGTTGGTAGTGTTTATTAGGATTAATGTCGACCAATAAATAAAAATCGAGATTATTAAAATTCCAATACAATTTTAGTGATTATGTTATAGTTACGGGTTTCAGTCAGTGAACTTGAGTGTGAAACTTAAAATGTTAATACTTTGTTTTTATTTAGCATCTTGCTAGGATCGTGTTTTTATTAAGTCTTTGTCGTTCAAAAGAAAACATAAAATGATAATGATATTATTTATTCATTTTAGCTGTTCTAATTTGAATTTTAGTGATTGATGAAATGATTTTAGAAAGAAACTCAACAAATTTTTAATCCACATCTTCGTATAGTATCCCTGAAAAAATGGAATTGAATGATCTTTATACTTCTAAACATGAACCATTTTCTTATCACATAAATTGGATTTTAATAATCCAAACTATTACTTATTGATCGATAATAATTCACACTACTAATTTGACCGGTAATACTTACAACTTCAATTTTTATTATCAACAATAGTTCCAATGATATAATTTTGAAATTTTTACGTTTGATTTGGACTCGATTCCAGTCACAATAATGATTATGAAAAAAATGAAGAAACATACAAGTTAAATTGTGCCAAAAATAAATATAAATCGAACGTAAAAGTTTGAAAATTATGTCACTGGGATTTAGTTGGTAATAAAAGTGTAAGTTGGGGTGTTGTTTACTAAATTAATAGTATGAATTATTATTGACTAATAAGTAATAGTTTGGATTATTAAAATCCAATTTGTCAAAAGATAAAACTAGACGAGTATATTTGATTAAAGAACCATGTCAACAAAAAAGCCATGATTTTTTATAATGATTGTTTCGTGGTAAAGCATGACATTTTCATCTGGAAGGCGTACGTACGTAAAACAAAAAGATTTTTTGGTCATGTAGGTGATAAGAATGCAAAGAGAAACCACATGATGTTTCTAACAATCTTGAAAAAAATTGGTAATTATTTTGCACATAACGTACAAAAATAGTTTTTAAAAAACTTGATGTGAGGACATATTTATTATATTAGTTAACAAGTCAGAGTTGTTAAAAGGTTATGTGTTAGAGTACTTGTTCATGTCATGGAGACGTGTGTCATATCTAAAATATACTATAGATGATTTATTTATTCAACACAGTTTTAGTTTGACTAAGGTTAGCAGTTATGGATACGATGGCTTAAGCAATATGACTAGTGAACTTAATAGTTTAGGTTTTTGAAAGAAAAAAAATCATCATATTATGTGCATTATTTTCCCTCCAACGTTAATACGTTGTTACGGCCCGTTATAAAAACACATATTAAATTTTGGAACTTATTCACGGGATATTGATATTGTCAAATGTGGTTTGAAGGTTAGTAATACATGAGAGCTAGTTATGTGTCATAAACAACGAATTTAGTGCTTTGTAGGGTTGTAATGCATGAGAGCTAGTGCCTCGACAGATAAACAGTCCGCTTATTCATTACATTATGTTATTTTGTCACAAATTTAAGCTTGATGAAACACCGGAAAGGAATATGCATGACTTGGTATGAAATGGGAAATCTCAAACGGTTGGTATTGATTATATGGACACTTCTAGCCCCATTGTTAAACTTACTACTATCTATATTATACTTACATTGGTGGCGTCACACTCGTGACCCATACACTAGTTAAATGTGAAATATGTCTTCCTTTACTATAATTTACATGAGATTGTAAATTTGGACCCATGTATGTTGACTAACAAAATAATTATATGACTTGAAACAAACCCCAAGAGGATGGTATTATTGATTTTCTTTATATATACTTCATAAGGGTTTCGTGGTAGTGTATACTACATGTAAGTGTTTATCTACCAAAAAGGCGGTCAAATTGATTATTTTCTTCTTTATGTAGATGATATTATATTTACTGATTCTCAAGCGAGTCTTCTTCGACAAATTATATCCTTTTATCAGTTGAATTTTCTATTACAAACCTTGGTCCCCTACACCATTTATAGGTATCATGGTTACATGACACACTAGAGAATTATTCCACTCATAAGCTCAGTATCCATGACACATCATATCCATGTCATCTTGTAACCAAAGCAACTATTGCCTTATCACACCCTCGGTTACGTAATCTTTTGCTTGAACTTTGTACTACGATAACCAAAGCAACTATTGCCTTTTGTTATAACTTTTACATCGTTTATCTATCTAAAAATCTGATCTAACATGAAAGAACCAAGCATGAGAAAATGGACATACACTTTGTTTGTGAGAAGGTTCAATTAGGTCATATACTCATATTTGTGCTCCTCATGTTTCATCCTCACAATATACAGGTTTGCATACTGATAGGAAGTTATTACATACCTTTTGTATCATAAATAAGGTGTAGTTTATGTACTAGGTATTATTTATTAAGATTATGAATACCATAAACCACTTTTAGGTGTGTAGGAAGGTGTCATTCTCTAAATTGTAAAAAGGTTTTGAGGTTGACATAAGGTTTAGACTGGAAATATATGATTAGAAGATGTGTGGATGTGTGAATTATTCTTTATTTAAAAGACCATTAGGGTTTGGAACCTTAGTATTGAATTAAATGAACCGTAAACTTTCATGAAATTTATCACTTCGTAGTTTAATCATATGAAATATCCAAACTAATTAAAATATAGCTTCAGGTAGTATATATAGTAACTAGAAATGAAAAACATGATAACTCTTTGACTTTATTCTTAAAGGTGTTTCATATTATTCTGACCAAGTAACATCCAAATCACCCCAGTTGTCCTTTGATACCCCTAAGGCTTTCCACACAGCTCTTGAAGCATCAACAATATTACGAGGGCAAGGTGGTTGATAGTCATGATCAGCATCACACCCTTTAGTAGAGTCACACTCATCCACGACCATTGCCTTTACGCTCCTCCCATTTCCATTGATGGTAATAAACTTATGGCACCTATCTCCTCCCTTGTACCATCCGGTTGATAGCGCCACAACTGGTGTGTCATCAGAGTGGTATTGGTTGTCACACGCCGATGGACCACCCCCATCACCTCCCTTTTGAAAACTGTTTATCGTAAGTTTTGCCTTAGTAGCACTTGTCACTACAGGGGAGCATGTATACGTGGTGTAGAACTTACCTTGAACACAACACTCAGAGTCATTCTCTTGGTTGCATTGCCCAGGAGGTGGTTTTTTCCCTCGGATACTGCCACTCGGTTTACACGTTTGAGCATTGATTTCAATACAAGTTGTTAAGAGAGTGAATAACATAATAAAGTGGAACCTCTTCATTCTCTCTTTTAAGTTTGTGGTGTCTTTTGCTATGGTGTTTGATGTCTACCAAGACAAAGTGATTGTGCTTTTATAGGGATTGGTTGAGCAACAAGGCTAGTTTGTAGTCCAAACATTTTTTTTATTCTTGATCTAACAAGATAGAGTAAGGATGAATTACATCTATGGTATTCTAAAAATAGACTACAAATTTGTCCCCTATAGAGAAGAGTAGTATTTTATGTTATCTAGTATGGAGGTTGTTATTGAAAGAACAAAATTGTAGTTTTTGTGTGACTATTAAATTATAAAGCACGTCATAGGAATTTTCTAAAGATGACAAACGTATATTTCTTGTGCACTTCACACTTTTGCCCACGATTCCGTTAAGATAATTGCTATTTTTGCTAGTCATCCGTTCTAAGAATAGCAAGTTAGATGATCACACGCATACATAAATTTTGGTCGGAAATCAGTCGCAAACAAAATAAAATAAAACAATTCATTATCAGTCGCAAACAAACGGAGAAAAAGCAAAAAAGAAAATAATGTTGCAAAGTTTCCAACTATTTTATTCCTATCAAAAATCACTTATATGTCATAAAGTTTGCAACTATTTCATTTTAGTCACAAACTAGTAGGTAATAAAAGGGCGAAATAAACTAAATTTTAAAGTTCGGTACCATTTTATTGCGGTCACAAATTAGTAAAAGATAACCGGTATGATACGTGCTAAACAAAAATGAAATTTAATGACAGACTAGACGTAAAATATATTATGACTGTTCATTCATCTCGCAAAAGGCCGGTAAAGTTATATATAAAATACAATTTAATCCCAAATCAGTCGTTAAATTTGCATTATTTTATAGTGATCACAATTCGCTCGCAACGATACCGTAAAATAAAACTAGAAATAAATTTGGAAAATTAATTAGTCCCCAAAACAGAAAAACTAAATTTTAATTAAAAATAAAATCCTATCCCAAACTGGTCACAGAATATGCGATCATCTTGTTTGATCGCAACTAGGTCGAAAGAACAATGGAGACAAATAAAAATAAAAATAAAAATTCGATGGTAATCATGTTAGGCTATTTTGTATCACTTTTGAGATGTTTTCGGTTCGGTGCGGTTTCAAACCTCAACCGGAACCGAAACAAATTTCGGTTTAGAGTTTTTAATTAATAACCAATCAATTTTGGTTAATTCACTTTTAGTCCGGTTCGGTTTAGGTTATTTACATATAGTCCGTTCAGTTTTGGTTCAGTAACCGATACAAACTATTACATGTTAGATTCCAACCGAGACAAACAAGCAAAATACAGAATTGCTAAATTGAAAGCAAACACTATAATTAGGGGTTGTTTGACAACTTCTAAATAATTAAGTGCTGAACCAATAAGAGGTATGAACCATTAAGTGTTGAACCATTAAGAACTAGTATATCGTTAAGTATTCAAATGCAAATGTCTGACCAATTCAGATAATATGTCTTAACCATTCAGCATTATACTTCGTAACCATTAAGCACTAGTATAATGCTTAGAGACAAATGTCTGAACCATTCAAACATTTAATCGCAAAACAAACAGTCTGAACCATTGAAATCGCCCAAACTAATCATTGGTTGGTTTCGTTGTCAGGCCACTTTTTATTATTTAAACATACCAGTATGCCAACAGAAATCATCTGTACATCCCAAGATTATGTGATTTATGAACACAAAGTCTTGTGTTATAGTATGTGAAATACAAAAACTTAAAACTTTAATTAACAAGTCACACAAACAAAATACAAGTAGTATAATGAGCCGATTATGAACTAGTTGAATACCCAAGTCAAACACATATATAGCTTCACGAATCACGTATTAGTATACATATTCACCAGAAAAGAAAACATGATTTCTTTTTTACATATTTAAGAGAGTACTTTCATATCACTCGGATCAAGTAATATTCAAATCACCCCAGTTATGCTCTGATACCCCCAAGGTTTTCCATACAGCTTTTGAAGCATCAACGATATTATTAGGACAAGGTGGTTGATAGTCTGATGCGTTCATGTTTTGTATGTCTTTAAAGTGTTTAAATGTATGCTTTTAATGTGATTTTCCTATCGAGCGTAATCACTTTGTGTTAGGTTTAAATTATAGGTGTGTGAAGCTTAAATGATGTATTCAAATGTTGCACGAAGGTTGGATGATATATGGATAAAAAGAGATGAAGAAAATGAAGAAATTGGTGCAAAAGCATACGACGTAACTTACGTCCTAAAGGAAGTAAGCTACGTCCTTTCTAAAACTGATAGTTTTTTGGACGTAAGACAGAGGCTAACCACGTATATTATGGGGGAGGACGTAATTTACGTCCCTAAGGCGTAACTTACGTCGTAGGGTCGGATTTGACGTTATTTTCCGGATTTTGACCATATTTAAGAAGGGTTATCAATTCTAAAAACCCTAATTCGCATTGGGAGCAAAAAGGAACGAACTTGGACGATTCTTGATGTTGATTCTACTTCTCCAACTCATTCCAATCCATCAAATCATGTTCCAATCCGATCTTGTTGCCGAATTCATAAAGATGCAAGGCTAAACGTTTCGTGATCTACCTCGGGTGATAGGTTTCGTGTTTTTAGGTTTTTGTTTATGTTCAAATTGTGTTGGGATTAAACTTTAGAACCCGTTAAGTTCTTTATTGAGTTTAACTTGTGTCTTGATTGTTTAAACAATTGTTTTATTAATTCTTGATTTCAATTTCATATAATTAAGCGTGAGTTATATGATTGCAAGGCTTTGGTTATTAATTCAATTGACATAGTGTACTAAGACCCGTTAAGTCTTGGTTATCTCTGTCACTTAATCATTACACGTATA